>PVLC010017691.1:0-33334 GCA_004027655.1 Graphiurus murinus
TCCTCTATTTCAGCTAATCACTTAAGTGAGTAAAGAAAATTGGATGTTCTAACATTCCTAACTCTTTAGATTAGAGCTATGGCTACTATATGGAAATAAAGTGACAACATAAGTACCTAAACATTTCAATTGACAGTTATAATTTGAAATCTTCTTAAAAACATAAAGATGTGTTCCATTTATATTTTAGAATCTTAATATCCATTCTAAACTTACATATGCATGTTTCAAACTGTGGTATCACCTGTAATCTCTAAGAATGTTAATGATATTATTTTACTACATTTAATGTATGATTTTAAAATAAACCTCCCCCCTCTCTCTTCCACTCCTACCTACAACAAATGTAGAAAGCAATCAGTGGCCTATAGAATATAAAAAATGATTTTACTCTGATCCCTAATTAATCGGATCCATGACAGAACTGGTAAAATTTCATATTCTCCTCTAACCATATCTTACTGCATGAAAATATACAGTTACACCATACCTTATTTTGTTAGCTAAAGATACTGATGTTTTAACATGAATGGTTAAAAATATTCTTGTGAATTTTAAAACTTTCATGGAACATACTTCATATTCTTACCAAAAAGGCATGGAAAAGATTCCTAGTATAATTAAGCTTGGTCAGAATACCAGTAAATAAAATTCCTTTGTTTTATAGCATACCAAATTAGTTTCCAGTGAATGGATACTTTAATGAGAAATTGCATTAAAATTTTTTCCAAGCAAATAGATATGTGTGTTGTCCTAGGTTGTTTTTTACCTGTTTTCAAAACTGATTTATTGATAGTGTTTGTTGAATAACACACACTTTTAAAAAACCTATCAATGGCTAGTTTTTTTATCATTTCTAAGAGAAAAATTGTCAAGATAATAAATTGTTCAGGAAGAAATGCTGTCATTTTTCTTACAAGTACATTTCTTTCTCTGATTATTTCTCTATGACATCATAAGAGCATTAGCCAATTCAAGTTCATCTCTGATCTTTAGTAATAGATCTGTCATTTACTAAGAATAGGCACCACCTAGTTAGACCTTATCAGTTCATAAGCAAAACACTGATTAATCAATATGGGGCAGCTTTTGTTATATTCAACATTTCATAATTTGAAATGTTATTTTCCTGGTACTAACCATCTACAAGCAATCAGATGCCAGCCCATTTATAATAGGTTTTTCTCCTCCTAGCAGGATGTTGCTTTTGGCTATAAAAAGTTAATTTCATATCCTGATATACTTGCATTAATTTTTGAGACATTGGCTGGGTGTAGTACAGCAAAGAATAACATGAACATCACACCACTGTGCTGTAGCTAATCGTTTATTACCTCAAGCCAGAGAAGCAGTGTTAATGTGAAGGCTGCAGTGCATCTATGGAAAGATGGAAACTGACAGAAAAGGTCTTAAGGCTTTCTAAGGGTCCTGAAAGAGGGCCATAGCATAGGAGAGGGGAAAAACAACACTGTGTAAAGGGATGCATTTTAATACATATAGTTCTGGACATCTTTGGGATTTTTTATGATTAGAATAAATTATTATCTTGAATAACAGGCCCCATCTTCTATCTAAACATCTTTGCTTTAGAATGGGAAAGCTCATTGTAATGTTATCTTTTCAGAACCATAAGTGTTCTCTAAAAAACATATGACTGAGATGTTCATCAGCTGGGATGTTTGCTGTAATTCACCAATAAATTTGAATAATTTGACATAATTTCTGACAAAGATGAATGTTTCCACATTCATTTCCATAGCTAGGCAGTGTCTACAGGATGAAACCAGTTTGACTGACTTGACCTGCCAAATTGATCAGAAAAATAACAAAACAACAGCCTTTCAGTCTACAGAATTAAAGCAGTGTATGTGTACAAACCACGTGGTGGCCTGTCAACCCACAACTTGCATAAAAGTACATCACTTTGGAGCCTGTAGTGTTCACAGCAGCAAAGCACCAGGGGCACGTCATCAACAGGGGAAAGGCTCCTGTGCTCTTGCACAGCGCACCCTGTGTTACAGAGTGGAGGAGAGGCATTATCAGCCATAGAACTTGGAGTCCCGTACTGATGTTATCTCATGTTACACTACAAGTGACACCTAAATCACTTCACCTCTTTCCTCATCTGTACACAAAGCAGCTTGACTGAATAATTCCTAATGTTCCTGACAACTTTTCACGCTTTTCTTTTATGTATTGTTACAGGGGGAGTTGTCATTGTTAATATTTAAAATGGTTTCAGTAGCCGGGCGTGGTGGTGCACGCTTGTAATCCCAGCATTTGGGAGGCTGAGACCGGAGGATCCGGGTTCTCGGTCAGCCTCAGCTACCTAGTGAGGCATTCCGCAACTTAGTGAGACCCTGTTTCAAAATAAAGAATAAAAAATAGGGCTGGGGGTATAGCTCGGAGGTAGAATTCCCCTGAGTTCAATCCCCAGTACTGGAAAAAAAAAAAAAAAGTTTCAGTAAGCTATGATGTTACTTATAAATTCAATTTAATATGAAAGCCATAGGAAATATAATTGCATTGCATTCATAACTACTCGAAAGTGAATCTTAAAGCAGTGAGATCTAATCCACCCACTCCCACAGACTGAATAAAAAGTGGCATCAACATCAAATTATCTTCTAGAAAATTTAATTCAATTACTGGAAAATTCAGCAATAAGTTTATTGTCCTTTTTGTTTAAGGAGGAAAGGGACTAATAGATCCTAGTGTGCGCTGATGGTTGTGTGGGAAGAGACAGTCTCGGGGAAGCCTTGCTTTGCCTGACAACTTAGTGACAGAAAGTAGTATGGTAGATTTCATCATGACACCCACAACAAGGAGGGGAGGTTTAATTCTTTCTTCTGAAAGTGGGTAAGGAATCAGAACTGTGGAAACTCAATATTTGTTCCTCACTCCTTTGCATAGTCTTCTTTTATAGTATCTCCTTTCTCTCCCTTTTACTACACCCTTGAGTATGATAAACCTTCCCCTCAAGGAGTCACTTTTATTCTTTTTCAGTCTATATTTCTTTTGACTTCTCTCATGTGTCATTCACTCTCCTCCCTTTGCAATAATGTTTTGTTGATATTTAACCATCTTTCTTTAATACATATATACCTATAATATAAATATAGAAGCTATCTAGAAATTTACCACTTCCTTTATACCAGACATCTTCAGTAAATTTTTTCTGAAAACATATCTCTTATCCATCTTTTTCTGTGCCATGTCTATTTCACTTATAGTCTCATTAGATAAAACCTTTGTGTAATTCTGTTTTGTATATTGCCTTTTACATTATTAACACTCAGTAAAATGGTGTAAGAATTTCAACCTACAGTACTGTGAGTCTGTCACCTTTCATGCACTACTTTAAAATTCCAAAAATGTAAATGAAGTAATTAACCTGATATGAAACAGTGACATATAATTGACTTTCTAAATTAGTGAACTACTGACTCTCTTTTTAATGTCTTTGCCTTCTTATAGGATTTCATATTGGTTAAATTGGCAACTTAACAAAAGATGTGATGTAACAAAAATCCTGCCTCCTACCATAATAAATATTGATGCTTATTAAACATCCCAGACCATGCTGCCCAAATACTTTATTTATCTTGGATTTTTGTTGTTCGAGTTATTTCATACTTATGAAACTAAGGCAAGATAGTAGAATAGGATTCTAAATTGTTGGCTCAACTGGTGGAATGTCTTCCAAAGAAGTGCTAAACAATGGGCACATGAAAGAAAATGGAATTTTTAAAAATAGCCTAGAGAATAATTCTCCTTCACTCACATATCACCCTTTCTCAGTATAAATTTTCAATGCACTCATGCATCAGAGCTGTCATCAGATGTCTAAATGATAGGTTTCAGAGTTCTTCTCTTCCTGTTAGTGATCTGAGTGCTACTCCAGTGTTTTCCATTAGGGTGGCTATTGATAGAGGACACTTAGTGTATAGTGACTGTTGTTCATGGTTCACTAGTATATGAACTCAGAACTGCTCTTTTGCCGTGTACAGTGTATGTGCATGTTCTCTATCTGTGAAATAAAGATGCATATACATAGCAGTAAATAGCTATTTTCAATACAATTCCATCTATTCTCCCACACAGCATTTGTATGGTTTTGTGTAGTAAATACAACCCCCCAAATGCCCCATCTCACATAAACATATTGCAAACCATCTATTTTTATAGATTTTCATTATTGTTTCAGAAATGTTAGATATGCTTTTATAAGAAAAATGTCTCCAATATGCTATCAGAATTATATTTAAAAATCTCAACTTAAAGAACTGTCCTGAATTTGTTGGTTGGTATACTGTGCACTGAAACAGCCCTTCTAAAAAATTGGTTGAAAAGAAATTTTTTTCCAGCAACAGTATTCACTTGAATGTTAAAGCAGGAACAGAAGTTCCAGGTATTTAGCATAAGTTCCTAGGTAGAAAAGCCATCTGGAGCTCCTTGTTCAAATATTTTCAAACAATGTAGGAAGCCTGTGACTTATACTTATTATAATGATGTCATTTTCTCATTTAAAAATGGGTGTCAACCTGTCCCAATGTCTGGCAACTCTAAAACCCACACTTGATTAGCACATCCTTCTTTAAGAACATTTAGGTGGTTTCTATTGAGCTGGTCAAGAGACCTTCCCCTCCCCACCAGACACACAGAGCATTCCAGTACCACCATTTCAGCTGCATAAACTTGAGCCCACACTGAAAACTAAATGAAGATTATCCTGAATTTCTAGAGGCAAAAACTTGGAAATATTTGAGGGCCTAGAGAAGCCAAGATCTGGGACAGAATAAACTCTTAAATGGCTTTAGTCCCTAAATTTAGATAACACAATCTTTATTTCCTTTGCATTATACAGAATTAAGACTGAGATTGGAAAAGCCAACTAGCCTAGCCACTTTTACAATGAAGCCTATAACCTCTGTGACCATGCTCACCCTTTCCGTCTCCTAACAACACTATCAAGTTTGAACTTATGATGGCAGACACCAAGTAGTGATGAGTGCATACTTTAATTGAAGTTCAGGTTATTTTGTACTTAGATGCATTCAGGTTTGAAATTACAGTATTCCTGATTTTATCTGATGTAAACATTTCACTTGAAATTTAAAAAATCAAAACATTACCCAATGAACTTTTAGGATCATTTTTTAAATTTCTGATTTAGATTTCTTTTGGCTTTTTAGTAGTCAATGTGTCTTATTCTTTCACCTTTGTGTTTTTCTCTTCATGATCTTTAGTTGGAGAATAATGCAAAATGAAGTGGGATATAATATGATGTCAGATGATGAGGGAACTAAATAGCTAAGAGAATCTATTAAGTCTGTTAGATATCACTAGATAATAATTATGATGTGGTCTTGAGTACACAAATAAGAGAAGAGAGTGCTAGACCACATTGGTAGGACAATTTATATTGGAGTAGTCGGTAAGTAGAGGCTGCTGAGATTTTAGCTGTGGCCTGTGGTGGCCACTGTGATGCACCACTCAGTTGTACCTTCAGTGAAAGGCTTACTGATCTAACTCTCAGGAGTGCTCTCAACATACACCTTCAGCTGTTAGCCCCATCAGAGATGGCGTCAGCCACTTTGGGGCCCATATTTATCACTGACTGTGAGAGATTAAAGGGCAAGCCATCTGGGCCTAATGGGACAACTCTGAAGGACCATTCTAGGTCCATAGCTCCCCAAGGGTTGTACAAGGCTGTTACTGGGCCTTTATGTCACTTTGACCTCCCTCTCTCCCCATTATGGCTTCATTCCCTTCTCTTCTTCTTGTGCTGATCCTTAAGGACATTCCTTTATTAGTATCCTGCATGCTAAATGTTGTCTGAGTCTGTTTCCTGCAAACCCAACCTGCAATGTAAATGCTTTCTAAATATACCAAACCAGGCACTGCTCTAGCTTACTAACCATCACCTCCCTGATCTATCCCATTTCTGTAAATAGCAAGTTGATTCCACCAATAATTTTTGAGCACCTGTTACATGCCTGTCATTGTGTCTATCAATGGCAATGTGGTATTGGCACATTTGGTCCTGCATTCATACAGCCTAATTTCTTTTCAGTGAGAAAGAAAGACACTAAAACCAATCATTATCAGTATTATAAGTACTTCAGAACAGAAAATGTAGGATATTATATAAAATAGCCATGGTGTAAAGACATGGGATTTGGAGTCAAAGTATCTAGCTATGCCAGATATAGTGGTGTACAAGTACTGGTACAGAAGGATTGCAGATTTAAGTCTAGTGCATGGTAATTTACCAAGATCCTCTTTCAAAGTAAAAGGAACAGCAGTGGAGCTCAGTGTTAGAACACTTCTGGGTTCAATGCCCAGTACTCTTGCCCCAAATCTAGCTATGAACTTACTAACTTTGTGAACACGGGAAGGTTAGTGTGTCTAGCATCAATTGCCTCCTTTTTAAAACAGGACATAGTCCCACAACTACCAGTCTACTTAAAAAGAAATAGTTCTATCCAGTGAGATCATCTATATAAGCATACTCAGACTATTAAGGGCCTCTATAGAAGATACCTAAACCACCTTCCTTCCTAAATTGTAAGGGCTTCCTAAAAGTAAAAAAATCATGCTTTCTTCAACTTTACAGTCTATGATGTAGAACAGTTGATCCATTAGAATACTGCTTTCTTTGTTCATACCAGCAAATAAGTTTATAGTTTTTAAAGTGTATTGAAAATAGTACAGGTAATTGAAACCTGAAATTTTGGGAAAATATTATTTATGTAATAATTTTATGAGCTTTAGTAGAAGTTCAAATCCACCAAACATGAATGTGGAAATTCAATTTAAATGTTTGTGAGAGAAATTTGTTAAATAACATTCTCTCATATTCTATCAACTCTGTCTTTGAGCAGAAAATCTTATCCATTTACCTTCCTTTTTCCCAGACCAAAAGAAAATTCTATGCTCTAAAACTTAAAATTGTATGCTCTAAAACTTCAATTTCAATGTTGTTCCAGTTGAATGTATATTCCTGCCCCTCTTCATCCTAATGAAATCTTTTGCTACAAGTTTTTAAATCATTTAGTGATTGATGATTCTTGAGTACTATATGCCTAAGATCTACCTAATCATATACCTTAGTATTTTTAACATACGCCAATTTATAAAAGCTCAAAACTGATTTTAGCTAGGTATTGTGAACAAACTTGGTACTTATTTTTGCTAAAAATATTTCTTGACATATAGTACATTTATAAAGTTTTTTAAAAAATTACTGATTTTCCATCTAAGACTATGTTGCCATTTATATGTCTCCATTATTAAGCCTACCTTAGTTTGGAAGAGGATTGATAATGTTTAGTACTCATCTATGCTTTCATAATATATCCCCTTACTATGTATTCATTATATTTTTCACATCTCTGTTTTATAGTACCCTGACTATTGTGGTCAATCTTTTTGCATAATAAAACCTCTTAAATAAGTCACCATGATGATCACTTATATCATTTTCTTTATATCTGACTCCTTTTTTCCCCCTTACAATTAACTTGTCTCTGACATAATAAATGCTAGCTGCTCTCTTGATTGGTAGAGCAGTTTTTCAGTTATTGCCTTTTTCCCCACATCATGTATTTTTGTAAAGCACTGGTCTTCCAACTCCCAGGTTGTCAGTCACTTAATGTTTGCTTTTTTTCCTCTTTCTCTTTTCTTCTCCTTTAAACCTACCTTACACATGCCTTTTTGTAGTTGAGGAAGCCTGCACGTGGCAGCATGGTCTGGGCAGGAAAGGAAAAGGAAGTTATTACTGCTCTCTTCTGGCCGCCTGCAATAATAAATCATAACTTGCCATTCCCTAACTGGTGGCTAGAGACTTATCTTCATAAATGCATGTGACCCAAGAAGTTTCAGTTTACATACCCTGTCCCTTGGTGTTCTGCCTATGGAGAGCCTTTTTCCTTCCTGAAATTAGACAAAGGTTGCAAGAACTGAAGCTAGGGCTTCAAAGCACAGGAAAAGAGAATGTTGTCTTATCCTGTTGCTACAGTGGAGATCCAGCTGGCCATGTTTACCTAACCAGGGTGTGAGGCTGCATGGCCACCTGGGAGGGGCTCAGCACAACACAAGGGCTTGCTCTTTAAGTTTTGAATTTAGAGACCTTTAAAAATATTTCTTGTATGCTTTCCTACATGGTTATTTTTATAGTGATAACTATATCAGTTTTGGGGTATATGCTTCAATTGCTAAGATTGAGTGGAATGGAATTTTATAATTACCAATTTGCTAGAGCAACATTTAACATCTATGTTATACTATACATACGGTGATCAAATTATTTATCCTTCAAATCAGAACAGAAGGGGGCACACTGTTAATGATTATGCCAGTTTAATTGGCATAAGCCAGGCCTGTCCTGGGTGAACTGGAATGTATGGCCTCATCATACCAAATTATTTCCTTCAAAAACCTTTGAGCAAATCCAAGTCACTTTGCAGAATTGAGGTGGTGGGGATGAAAATGGATGGAATAGCTGTATGACTCTTCAAAACTGCTACTCTATTCACACGAATTTTGATGTCACTGAAGAGTACATAGATACCATGTTTATTTTTTATAATTTTATTGGTGCATTGTAATTATACAATAGTGAGATTGAAAGTGATACATTTATATATGCACAAATCACTTGGTGTTTTTCCCTCCAGATCCACCCTGCTCCCCTGTCCCTTCCTGTACAGATTAGTGAGATTGGTAGTGATGCATTCACACATGAATATAACATTATTTGATCTGTTTTCTTCTTCAAGCCTCCTTTTTTCCTTACCCTTCTCCCATCCTCCAACCCCTTCTACTCTTCTACTGGTCTCTTTCTTCTTTTATCTGAAGTCCCTTTTGTTTCCTATCTTTGTTCTAGCTTCCACATATGAGAGAAAACATATGACTCTTAGACTTTGAGACCAGCTGATTTCATTTAGCATAATGTTCTTAAGTTTCGTCGATTTTCCTACAAATGACATAATTTTGTTTCTTTATGGCTAAGTAAAGACTCCATTGGGTGTATAAACCACATTGTCTTTATCAGTTGATCTGTTGACAGACACCTAAGTTAGTTTCATAATTTGGCTATTGTGAATTGTGCCACTAAAAACATGGATATGCAAATATTATTATAGCACTCTGATTTTAAATCTTTTGGAAAGATCCCCAATAGTAGTATAGCTGGGTCATATAGGGTTCCATTCCTAGTCTTTTCAGAAACCGCCATGCTGGTTATAGTAGTTTACAATGCCACCAACAGTGCATAAGAGTTCCTATTTACCCACATCCTCCCCAGCATTTATTATTGTGTTCTTGATGATTGTCATTCTGTTGTTGGATAGAATCTCAGTGTAGTTTGCTTTTCCCTCATTGCTAATGATGCCAAGCATTTTCTTTTCATATACTTCTTGGCCATTTGTATTTCTTCTTTTGAGAAGTATCAGCTCATTATCTATTTTTTGGTTGGGTTATTTGATTTTTTGGTATTAACTTTTTTGAGCTTATTATATATTCTAGATGTTAGTCCTCTATCAGAATAGTAACTGACAAAGGTTTTCTCCCATTCTGTAGACTCTCCCTTTCTTGATTGTTTCCTTTGCTGCTCAGAAGCTTTTTAATTTGGCGCCATCTACTTTATTGATTCTTGGTTGTATTTCCTGAGTATTGGGGCTCTTATTGAGGAAATCTCTACCAGTGTATACATTGGAGGATTGAGGATTGGTCCTATATTTTCTTCTAGTAACTACAAAGTTTTTGGTCTTATTTCTAGATTTTGATCCATATATCTCTAGATATTGTATTTAAAAGTAAGGATACATTTTAACAATTAGAGATGAATATCAAGGTAATAATAACCAATAGATGACATCATTAATTTCTTTTTTTTTTTTTTAGTGGTACTGGGGATTGAACTCAGGGGCATTCTACCTCCGAGCTAAACCCCCAGCCCTATTTTTTATTCTTTATTTTGAAACCGAGTCTCACTAAGTTGCGGAGTGCCTCACTAGGTAGCTGAGGCTGGCCTCGAACCCGGATCCTCCGGTCTCAGCCTCCCGAATGCTGGGATTACAAGCATGCGCCACCATGCCCGACTGACATCATTAATTTCTTACATGCTTTATCTCCTGTATGCTTCTGCAACCTGAGGGGTGACTACTACTCCTCATTTGGGGGTTTTAATGATTAACTAAAAGTAAAAATCCAAATATGTCTTGTTCTAAGCCTTTACTTATTTTAACTACCACACTATACTGCTTTTCTCAGAAAATACTGCATCTTTTCAAAATGTGGATACACTCCCTTTATGTAAAAGTAGTGAGGGACTGTCTCTCCCTTGACATGGTACTGCTAAGCCATGGCTCCATGCTTTATTGCAGCTCTAGTCATTCTGAAAGGATGCAATGGTGGGAGGAAAGTGGAGCTTTCTCAGTATTGCTTCAACAATTCCTTCTTCATTTTCAAGTTCATATTGCTATAACTGGTCTAGTATTCTTTTAATACCTTTATGGGTACATTGTAGTCTCACATCATAATCAAGTTCAGAGTGATGGGGACATACATGCACACAGCACTTGGTGAGCTCCCCCCCGCCCCGCGGCTCCCTCCCCACTTGGTCTAGTATTCTAATTACAGGATTGTAAATAGACATAATAATTGGCTCTTTTCTGCCCCTGAACCAGGCAATTATAAATGTATTGTACCATATAAGCAAAGAAAAAACTCTTCATAAATTTTTTCCTTTATGATCTATGGCTCTTTGAAAAGTGCATCTATAAGCTCAGTGTCTGCTAGCTTCTTCTAAATGAGTGGGGAGAATGCACTACTTTACAAATATGGAGTATTCTACATTGTCTGGATTTTTTTAGGAGGGGTGAGAGTCAACTATTATACTTTTGTGCTATGTGCCAGGTCCTCTGCTAATTGCTTTACATTTTGTTTATTTAATACAATAACCCTATGACTGAAATGTTTATCATTTCCTGTCATATTCCTATGATAAAACTGAGGCACAGAAGTAGTGGAAATAATTTACTCAAGGTATCCTCACCTGAAGTGGCAGAGCAGAGATTTGACCCAGGGAACTTGACTCCAAAGTCTTTGAATTTAACTACCACATATAACTAACAAGGACTACTTGCTTGATAGCTTATAATTTCAAAAAGAAAAATAAGGAATGCAAATTAGAAATGTGGACTATGAGAACTCAGTGTCACAGTGGTCTCAATTTCCTGCTGAGCAGTTTAGTGTTCACATTTCATCTACAGAAGTATATGTATTTCATTGTAATCACTAGAGGTGTTAGTGCCTTGAGTGACGGAACCAAGGTTTTAATATTACAGCAACGATGATATTTGGTCTGTAAGAAAGAGTAAGTAGTCTCTGACATTAACAGAGAAAACTGCCAAACCCAGCATCGGCTGATTAGGTACAGGGGCCACTTGTAACCTGCTGGGCATGACAGCACAGCCCAGGGCAGAGTGCCACCAGATCGGAAATATACAGGTGGAAACGTAAAATGATAGGAGAGGTTCATGCAAAATATTGTAGTTTATCAAAACACATAGAGACTACGCTCAAGTGGAAGCACCAAGTGTAATTATAACCTGCTTAATGAAAGAGTGAAAAGGTACCAACTTTTAATATTTTTCAAACCTTTGAGGCAACTTAATCTAAAATCTTGACGAAAGGAGCTCTAGAGGGAGCTCATCTATTTATGTACATTTTTGTATATTTTAGAAGACATCTCAAAGCTCAGCTGTGCTATTAACCAGAGCGGTGATTCATCCATGCTCACACGGTAGTAATGATCCTCAGGTTTATAAACCAGCAGTGGTGTCAGATCCTAATCTGAAGGAAACATGTGTTACTTAATGTTTTTTCAGAATATGGTTTCCTGTATAAGTAATTTACATGCTGTAACCCTCACAGTACATATGTGTAACACATGTCATACAAAGAAAGTAATAGCTTTTTTTGATGGGCAAATTTAAAACATTTCTTGCAAAAACATGTTTAAAATATATTGTATATGGAAATATAGGCCTTCATCAACATAGTTACACCCCTGCTCCCAACTCACACTAGCCGCTTTCATTAATCCCCCTTGAACTTTAAAATATGAGGAGAAATAATTATGCTGAGTGCCATGACTGCCAGCTCACAAATAAAGGAAAATAAAATTATTTGCTACTTCTTTTTAGGTTAAAGCAAAGCCAACCTTCTCCATTAGGTTAGGAGTATTAAACAAGGCCAGACTCATAATTCCCTGAACTAGGAATATGCCAAAGACTTCATGGCAGAGCATCCCTGTAGCATCAGCTTCTCCCTGCTGCAAAGTAAAGCAAGCATCTCCTGCCTTGATTGAAGTCAAATTAAATTTTAATTTAGTGGAAGTAAAAGAGTCATTATATTTCCTTTGTGGAAATTAGCTCATGTTAGAGTTTCAGAAGAAATGAAATCCAGAGTGAAACTACTACAACGGTTTGTAAGTACAAAAGGGAATTTGAAGAACCTTTAGGATGACATGAGACATTTAGATTTCACCAGAATTTATTAAGAGAAGGGCCGATGTATCATTGGAGGATACTGAGAAAAACATGGTATATCTAGGTAAGTAGGCAGAAAGGATCTGCATGGTTTGTGGATGGAGATGAAGGAGGCCTGTGGAAGGTCCATGTTGCACAGGGAAGGGAGCAGAGGCAGCTGTAGGTCCTCCTACATCTCCCCTCTGGCTTCTGGTCTTCATCTCACTAGATATCTTACCCTCCAGTAAGCTCAACCAATCCTACCATAGTTACCTGATTTTTAAAAATCTTACTCTGGAAGAAAAAATAATAATAAACAGGGTTTTCCATGTTGTTTACAAAGAGTGTTATTAATAATATGAGCCTGTATGGATGGCATACATTTTAAGCAAAGCATGGTGGTATATGCTCTGTAATCCTAGTACTTGGGAGGTTGTGACAGGAAGGAGGATCACAGGTTTAAGGCCAGTCTCATCAATTTAGAGAGATCATGTTTCACAATTTAAAAGTGTGTGTGTGGGGGGGTGCTGTGGGTGTAGCTCAAAGGTAGAGCACTCCTGGGTTCAATCTCCAGTATCTCTATCTCTCTCTCTCTCTCTCTCTCTCTCTCTCTCTCTCTCTCACACACACACACACACACACACACACACACGACATTTATTGGGGAGGTTAAACTTTTGTCAGACAAGGAACACACAAAATAGTGAAGGAAAGAGCAGATCAGTTCTGTTTAATCTAAGGTGAAAGAACTATGAATAGATAAGTGGGTAGAATTAAGAAGGTGACAGGTTCAAATATTTTGCATTAATTCTGACATCATCAATGTAATTTATGGAATTATCTAATTTTACCTCTTATCCTAGGCATTATTTATTTTAAAACAGTAATAATTTCAAAGTGTTATTCATTGTCAGTTTTTGCTCATAGCTGATTTTGATCTAGGAATTTTTTAGAATTGCTTAATAATCTGGATTTGAACTCTTCTTAATCATTTTTAATTATCCAAATCAATGAAATGCTGATATATATATATATGGAATTAAGCTGCAGGGCATGGTGGTGCACATCTGTAATCTCAGCTATTCAGGAGGATGAGGCAAGAGGATCTCAAGTTGGAAAACAGCCTCATCAAATTAGGGAGACCCTGTCTCAAAATAAAAACAGAAAAGGGGCCTTTTCTCATGTGTGGTATCATGCACCTGTAATCTTAGTACTTAAGAGGCTGAGACAGGAGAATTGCAGGTTCGAGGTCAGCCTCAGCAACTTAATGAGACCCTGTTTCAAAATACAAAATAAAATAGGGATAGGGGTAGAGCTCAGAGTTAGAATGCCCCTAGGTTCAATCCCTAATACCAAAAGGAGGAGGAAGGGAAGGAAAGAAAAGGGGTGGGGGTGGCTGGGGATATTGCTCTGGTGGAGTGCTTGCGTAGCATGTGCTAGGCCTGAAGTTCAGTCCCCAGTACCACAACAAAAAGGGAGGGGATCAAACAACTGTATATTTATGATAAGAATATTTATACTATTGAGAAATAGACTCCATATGAAACAGATGAAAGAACATATGTATTCACAGTCAAGTCACAATTGTATCACTTTATGTGGTCCTTAATCAGTTTCCTTCCTTCCTTCCTCCCTCCCATCCTCTCTCCTTCCTTCCTTTTTCCTTTTTTTTTTTTTTTTTTGTGTGTGTGTGTATGTATTGTGTGTGTATCACTAGAGATTAAGCCCAGGGGCATTCTACCTCTGAGCCACAGAACTATTTTATTTTTTTATTTTGAAACAGGGTGTTAAGTTGCTGAGTGTCTCACTAAATTGTCAAGACTGGCCTTGGCCTCAAACCTGCTTCAGCTTCCTAAGTACTGTGATTACAAGTGTGTACCACTACACCCAGCTCTTAACCAGTTTCTTAACCTGTTTCAAGCTCAATTCTCTCATCCACAAAAAATAAATAAATAAATAAATAAATAAATAAATAAATAAATAAAAACAGGTTTTGCATACATTTCAATAGTATTTGAGAATAAAATGGGAATTGTATTCACTTTGAAATGTGTTGACTGATTTTCAGATACAAATAAATATATACATGCAAATATTAATTATAACTTTACCAGGCATAACCTATTAATCCATAGAACTTCAAGATGTTGCTATATGGAATATGATTTTTTATCACTTTTATCAAACTCTGTATTTCATATTGAAGGTATTATAGGCAAAAATGGAATATGTTGCTTTCTTTTCAAAAGCTTGGTTATAGTGGTTATAGAAGTTAAATTGGTCTTACATGTAATTGTTCAAAGGGATCACTTACTAAGTACTTTGTAGTTCATTCAAGAATCCATAGACATTCAGATCACAGGGTCTTCCATTTTTAGAGATGAAGATCCCTTTGAGAATCTCATGAAAAGTGAGGACCCTCTCCCCAGAGAAAATACTCATATGCACATAGACAGAATTTTGCAAGGTATTTCTAGGTGTTTACATTCATTCATCCTAATTAACTGCCACCATCTCCATCTTAGGATGACATATAGAAGGTCATTGGTGATATGACTTCCTCCTCTTCTGATTTCTGGGTTTATGATTAATATGATCTTCTATCATAGACCATATTACAGAAGTTGTTTTCCTGGCCAGTCGTGCCTCTACTCATTCCTTGCTTTGTCTGTACTCCATCAAAAACAGATGTCTCTGAAGAAATCCTGATTTGATCTACCCCTCCCATTGCCATCTCCATCTCTTCTCATCTTTGTGCATTCACAGTGGAAGCAGTACAGGAAAGAAAGGAGACTGTGAACCAGGCTAACAAATGCAAGAAGCTGGGGCTTTAGGCAGAAATGGCAGTTGCAAGTAGTTTCGATGTTACTAACTTAGGCTGCAGCAATGCTGAAATGGAGGGAAATAGTCTAAAAATCTAGACTTAAGATTTTTACTGATTCACAATTCTACTAATCCTAAACAGTCAGATATTTGAAGTTCTTTGTTACCAGGTTCATTTGTAAATAGCTCTTCATATTTTTGTAATCTTTGGGAATTTGTTCATTCCCCACCTCAAATACTAAAACATGTAAATGATTTTTAAGCTGTAAAGTTCTGAAACAGTGTGATTTTATATAAAGAGAAGAGAAGGCACATATCATCACTCTCCATTGTATGAAATGTTGGCCAGATGGACAAGCAGACTAAAGAATTTTTTTTTCTTTTTCATTCAGTCCATCTAACTATATTTTTCCAGTTTGTAGAATTTTAAGCTTCAGATTTCCTATGCTTGCACTAACTTCTCAGCCTATTCATTACTTAATCTTGTTTCATTTAACAAATGGCTTTTGAGATTTAGGACCTTCAGACACCATCTTAAATAAATCTTTATATGTTAGCAACAACTACAACCATATCCAGGTCAATTTTTTTAAAAATACAGACATATTCTTGGAATACCAAAAAAGCAAGTTCTCATTTTGCAACTTCAGCAACAATTGTGTTAGATTTCTAAAAGTGTTACTGTTTAGGAAAATGAAAATAAGAAACAGTAATTTCTTCATTAACTAGATGGATTAATTATTGTGGGATTTTGGGTTTTATTACCTAATCTTAGTTTAGATTTTTATATCTTAGTGCCAGTGTGATCTAATGAAAAAAATATTTGGAAAATCAAATCTAGAAGAAGATATCTTACTATATAATAATTTATGTGAAGTATTGAATTAGAGAATTATCTTAGGCTTTTTGAAAATATTATTTTGTACTACAAGGTGAATTTTGCAGTACTATTAGGATGTTGGTAATCAATATTGATTTTAAGATTTTGACATTATATAAACAGAAAACATAGAGCAGAAAGATTTCAGGTGCAGAAATGCTACTGAATCACCTTAACGGTGAATTAAATTATTATTAGGTAATGTTCATTGAGAGGAGATGTACATATACAGGGTTTAAAGAAACCTAAAAGAGTTAGACATTTCTAATTTGGAACACCAGCAAGCATTGTTTGATATCAGAAGCCTAGCTTACAGTGTTCTCTGTATGAGTTTCCACTGACATTCACAACTCTCTTTTTTAAGTGCACTATTATATTTTTTAACCAATGAGTCATAAAAATTAATAAAGATAACAGAAAAACTGCTCTTTTTTAATATGAGAATTTAAAATGAGAAAAGATATTTATGCAAAGAAATAAAGAGGAGCCAGGCGTGGTGGCGCACGCTTGTAATCCCAGCATTTGGGAGGCTGAGATCGGAGGATCCAGGTTCGCGGCCAGCCTCAGCTACCTAGTGAGGCCCTCCGCAACTTAGTGAGACCCAGTTTCAAAATAAAGAATAAAATATAGGGCTGGGGGTATAGCTTGGAGGTAGAATGCCCCTGAGTTCAATCCCCAGTACCGCAAAAAAAAAAAAAAAAAAAAAGGAAATAAAGAGGGCATTCCTATGAAATTCATCTTTTTGTATTTTAACTAATTTTAAATTAAGCTTTAAAATATTTAATGTTTCAAATTAGGATCACTAGTGTTAGTATATTAAAACATTTTTTAATCTTTTGATGTAGGTTTTTTTTTTTTTTTTTTTTTTGCTTTTGCTTTCTCTATTTGGTAGCCCACTGATGAGTTAATCAGTATCTCAAGCCAAGCAATTTTTTTTTTCTTTTTAGAAGCTGTTTAGTTTTATAGACATAACATTCTGTAGAAGGAAGTTAAATTTAATTGTTTTACAACCTAAAGAAATATTAGAAAGAAAAATAAATTTGCTAGACTTTGAAAGAAAAAGATCTTTGAGGGCATTTAAAATGCCAAGGAATTACAAGGTAATGATGAAGAACACGCTGGTTAAATTGAAGAAGCAAAGCAAGACATCTTTTTTTACTAATGTGCCATCTACAGAAAATTAGTAGAAGTTAGTCCTAAGTAGCTAACAGTGAACCCCAGGTGCTAACTTCCCTGAAGCAGTGAAATAGGAAGTGGAGGAAGAAATTTATAAAAGAAACCCTCAGGGATTCCCCTGTGATCCCTTTAATCCTTGAATTGTCAAACCACATGGAAAATAATAGTGCTGTGTAGTTCTAAGACTTAAGTGGTATTATCTTTTTAAAAGAAAATATTAGATCTTTTCATATCTATGAACAAGAATAGAATATGTGTTCAGTGCAGGAAAAAGTAACTTTGGGCCAGAGATGCACATGGCTTTTTCATTTCTAATATAATATTTCTATTATCTGTGACTAAGCAGGCTGCATCCAGAAGGGAAAATATATATTATAGCCAATGTTTTATTTTTCTTTTTTAAAACAGATGATTCAACGAGAAGCCGATGTAAAAAGTAAGGTAACTGCTGTGGCATTGACAGACTCCGTTCACAATGTGTGGCATCAAGAAGCTGGCAAAACAATTCGCGAATGGATGAGAGAGGTAAGGTGTGGTCTTGTTCAATACTGAGATTAATGGGTGTGAGCCTTTGTATCTTCAGCCCCCTCCAACTTATATCACCTCCCACTCCCACACTCCCTTTCTATTGGCAGAGCACCGAACAGGGATAGAAAACACTGGACATGGCTAAAATCCCTTTTCCCCTCCTTTTTGGCTTTCTACAGAATATGATGTGCATACAATATGTATTAGAACTTTGGCTGAAAAGAACATGATATGAAAAGATTCTTATTTCTAGATGTTAAATTTTTTCACTCACAAATTAGCATTAGTGCTGCTTAATTATAAGAAGTGTAGTGTACACTCGGTCTTGTCCTTTTGTTTTTCAAAGATGGGCTGGATCTCCCACTCTTAAATTGATTGGCTCACCACTGCCAGTAGAGGGAGAAGTAAAAAACTGAAATAACTGTTGTGCCAGACCCTTGAGCTGGGAGAAAGAAACCCAGAGACTCACCATTGTCCAGTCTCAGGCTAAGAAAGTGTCTTTTCATACTTCTTAAAGGCTGGTGAATCTGAAAACTCACAAGGACTCAGAGCATGCTCCCATGATTTTTTTTCAAAAATTTCAGCCTTTTATCCTATCCCAGATATCCATCTGAAAATTTTTATTTTACTTATATTTACCTTTCTGGTATTATAAGCAGTTGACATAAAAATAATCATAATTAATCAATGAGATTTTATAATTGTTTTGTCAAATAATTTACTTACATTTATATGAATGAGCTAATTGATGTTCCTATATTTCTCTCTTGGGGTTTTTATTTGTTGTTGTTGTTTTGTGGGTTTTTTTTGTTTTTGATTTTGTTTTTCATTTTGTTTGTGGCATTCTACCTCCAACCTATACCCCCAGCCTTTTTTTTTTTTTTTTTAAACAGAGACTCACTGGGTTGTGAAAAGTCTGGTTGCATTGCTGAGGCTGTCCTAGCACCTGCAATTCTCCTGTCTTGACTTCCCAAGTACTGGGATTATAACAGGTGTGCTCCACCATGCCCATGCCCAGCTGTTTTTTTTTTTGTTTGTTTGTTTGTTTGTTTGTTTTAAGTACCAGGAATTGAATTCAGGTCCTCACACATACTAGGCAAAGGCTCTACCACTGAGTTATACCCCTAGCCCTCTCCTTACCTGATCTCTTACCATAGGAACGTGGGGGGGGTAAATTCTACCAGTATTCCTGGAACAGTGTAAAGACCAGGCAGTTAATGTTCAAAAATAATTTTGAATAGATATAAGATTAGGGTATATAATCCCATAGTAGTATAATACCACCAGTCTTTTGTGACTGTGGTTGTCATTCCTTATTAGAAAAAGTACTTTCAAGCCAGGCCTGATGGCACACACCTATAATCCCAGTACTTGGAAATCTGAGATAGGAGGATTGCAAGTTTGAGGCCAGCCTGAGCATCTTACCCTAATGCACATGATGTACATTCACAAACATCAAAGTTAATCACTAAACCAAACACGAGAAGGGGAAGGGGAAAGAGAGTGGGGTGGGAATTGGGGAAGGGTTAACTGAGACCTGTGTGCATGTATACCTCCACCAGCTTGTACCTCACAAAGATGTATGATTATAATGTACCAATAAAATGTTAAAAGTAAAAATAAAACAAATAAATAAATAAAAATGCTGGGAATGTGCTCAGTGGTAGAAAACTCCTGGGTTCAATTCCCCATACCACCAAGAAAAAAGAAAAAGTTCTTTCATCAACAAACTTCCAAAATATTTTTTCTCCTTTCACATTACAGCTCCATCCTTAATTGCCTTTTCCAAAGATTTAAACTTTTGCAAAAGGAAGATTCAAATATTTCTTGCCTATAATTTTTAGTGCTATTTGTCTGTCCAAAAGGATATACACAGTTCTAGGAGTACTAAGATTAATAGAAGTAGTAAGTTATAATATAAATAGAAAATTAATAAGTGAGCTTTTAGTAACTTTGATACACACACCCACACATATACACAACCAGTATAGAATTTGATATTTGATCCAAACTAAAAATCCTCATTCATCGTTTCTTAATTGGAAAGTGTTTATGAAAGTCCCATTCTAAGTGACAAATATAACAAATTTTATTTAAATTTACTCCTGAAATATTTCTAAGGCTGGGTTAGGTATTCACTTAAAAAATCAGAATATAGTACTCTGTTCATTTTTCATCTAACTAAAACAGGAAATAGTTGAATTCTTTTTAATTTAATCAAGACTACCATTAGTTTCTATGCAAGTATAGCTTTTATATAATTTTATAAACTTTTATAAGTGCCCTAATTCTTGGATAGTTCTTTCAGTTCCCTCAATTATGTCTTAAAAAAGCAATGCGAAGTTTAGTATTCTGATGTATCAAAATTAATGCCCTACCTCAATTATTTATGTTGGGCAAATTATTTAATCTCTTTGAGATTCAATTTTCTTATAAAATATAATATCTATCTGGTAAACATGATTGAAAATAACTTATGAAACATACAATTGTTGGCATTTTAAAAAGTTCTTCCAATTATATCTATTACTGTTATTACCTTCTACTACTCCCAAATAATATAAAATTTATGAGCTGCATTCTTCTTTTTTTTTTTTTTTTTTGCAGTACTGGGGATTGAACTCAGGGGAATTCTACCTCCGAGCTATACCGTCAGCCCTATTTTTTACTCTTTATTTTGAAACAGGGTCTCACTAAGTTGCAGAGTGCCTCACTAGGTAGCTGAGGCTGGCCGCGAACCTGGATCCTCTGGTCTCAGCCTCCCAAATGCTGGGATTACAAGCGTGTGCCACCAAGCCCGGCTCTGCATTCTCCTTTTATGATGACTTGCATATTCAAAATGTCTTACAAAAGGGAATTAGGATGGCATGTTGGAAGAATTCAGAACAAGCAATTAAGACAACTAAGTTTCAATAATGATTCTGGCTTATTTACTCACTAAATCAATATTTAAGGATTTAGCATGTACCAGCTATGTTCCTAATACTTATAATCTTAGACAAGCCACTCCATTTTTGGGGCCTGTTTCATCATTGCAAATTGGTGATAATATTTCCATTTCTGTCTTCTTCATGAACTATTACAAGAATCAAAGGTGACAAGCAAAGGAAGTCCTCTGAAAAGCAAATGGCAACACATAAAGAAATGAGATATATCATTATAGAAAATAATAAACTGTCTCAGAGGTAAAAATTATTAGATCATTCTTGGTAGGGCTTTGAAATTATCTGGGCTGAGAGCCCTTCCCCAAAGAAAACAAAAGGAAGGGTTTAAAGGCCTGTGGTGAATATCCTTGTCTGACCCACCCAAGTGTGTGACCTCTAGTGGAGGACATTTCATTGTGGTTTGGGGAGAGAAAAGCTCTGTGATGAAACTCCATCCCCTTTTCCCCTTTTCTTTCTCCATCTTAGCCCTTCTCCACTCCTCAAGACTCCTTGAAATGATGAAGCACAGACAAGCCTGGATCTTAGTCAGTGGAAAGGGCTGTGTTCTTCCAGGGGAATTGGGGCAAGGGTGTGGCAGGAGAAATTTTGTGTCCTTCAGCATCCCTCTTCCCTAGCACCTCCTACTCTACCTTCATTTGGAATCCACAAACACACTGAGATATTTTGCAGATAACCCTGCCAAGAAAAATACCGTAGCTAAGCTGGAATGTTGTCTGTAAAAACAACACGAGTTGTAGAGGAAGCCTTAGTGCTTTTATACACTCAATGATTGGCTTCATTACTTCACCAAATACTGCTTTAAAATTTAGAAGTATAACAGTGGTACAAATTGCTCAGTCATTCCTCTTATACTAAAAAGAGTAAATGTCTCTTTGTTTTGCAAGCATAATTCATGTGATAGATTACTGATGTTAAGCATTCATTTACTATGAAAGACTGTTATTGGTTTTAAACCTATCAACTTAGCATACAGTACAAAGGTTAAAAGATATATTCTTGTATTACTTGTGTAATTTTTAAGTAATAATTCCTGAACTGGAGATGCAGTGGTAAAGTGCTTGCCTAGCATGAGTAAGGCCCTGGATTATCCCCAGCATAATAATAATGATATTATTATTAATTAATATAATTAATTATATTAATTATTAATAATTAATTAATAATAAAAATATTATTAATAATATTTTATTATTAATTAATAATATAATTAATTTTATATTATATTGTTAATAATTATATTATATTATTAATAATATTAATAATAATTAATAATAATATCCTTTAGATGAAGATCAAAAAGAGCTACTTTTGATAATTATTCCAAGTAAAATCTACTCCCAGCTAAAAGCCTTAGCATAGATGTTAAACCATCCTGATGATGAAAGGTAAAAGTAACTGGAGATGGCTCTTAAGAGGCACTTCTCCTCCTCAAACTCCAGTACTCACAAAGCTGAGTGGGTCAATGTTGCTTCCTGACATACCCCTGTCCTCTGAAAGTCTCCAGCAAGCCAGATGTTCAGTTTTACATAACAATAGTAACCTTTCCTATCCAGGCCCTAGAAACACAACAAAGTGGTGAATCATAGTTATAGTAGTCTAAGGACAAAGAGCCTTCCTTCCATATTAAAGAACAACCTTTTAGGTAATGATTATTTACAACTCAGACAAACACAATAAATGAGTAAAAACCTAGACTCATCCAGCACAACCAGTGTCTCCAAATTCCTTGTACAGGAGTAGCTATTACCTACTTACGGTAACAGTTTAAATAATGCTACGTATCTATACAAAATGATCAATACCAATCTCAGTGACTTGTACAGGGAAAGGGTGGGAGTGGAGAGGATCCATAGAGAAACACATCAAGTGTGTGGACATGTATATTCCTATCATTCTATACTTCATTTTGATGTATAAGCACAATATAATTATATTGCACCAATAAAAGTATAAAATAAATATACTGTATTAAATTCTAACATTCCTAAAAATAATTCATATTTACTCTGAAACACTGTCAACCCTTGATTCTAGTTAGAGGGACTCACACAGCCTATTTATAGGCACAGAAAGCTGAGACCAGAGGATTGTAGATTCAAGACCAGCCTCAGCTACTTAGTGAGACCCTTTGCAACTTAGTGAGACCCTGTTTTGAAATAAAGAATAAAAAATAGGGCTGAGGGTGTAGCTCGGAAGTCGAGTGCCTCTGGGTTCAATCCCCAGTACCGAAAGAGGAAAAAAAAAAAAAGTGTCCGTATCAATAAATAGTTCTCAAACTTTTGAGTTTTACAAAGAGGAAAATTTATGACAAAAATCTATTGAGTCATAAGTTCAGAGTAAGAAAACTTTAAATTGAAAACGCTTAACTTTAATGACCATTCACTGCATCACTTACTTTCTCTTTTTCTTTTTCCTTTAGACCCAGATAAATGGTAGTTGTGTGATCTACCCCCATCTGCTGGCTCCAACAAGGGGCTTCTTTCCTTATGCTTGTTTATGTTGAGGGGGAGCCACATCAGAGACTCAAGCATGACACTTCTACCCCAGCATACCTTGTTACCTGCTATGGGCACCTGAGAATAAGTCCTCAGAGGCTGCTAACACTCCAGTCTACTTTGAATTTGAGGAGCTTCCTTTCGTGTTGTTCCCTGGGACACTTCAGTCATGTTCATCTCAGCTAAAGAACTGGGGTGATGGACAAATTGAGGCATTAAAAAAATCAAAAAGCCAATAGATACACATTAGAAAAACAGAAAGAGACTTGATTTTAACTATGGAAACATCTCAGCATAAGAAATTACATCTGATAAAATGGAATTTTAAACACTGAATTCATAGGTAATGGCTATATATCTTTCTTCACATATAAATTTCATTATACTCTATTTAAGACAAATATTTTTGGCTTGTTTTGTCCTGCTTCCTATCTACTTTTTCTGAGTGGGATAAAAATGCCACATGCATATACACACTTCAAACTTAGAGTTTTCAAACCTTTATAATCCTACACAGGTACTTTGTCATTCCACAGAACTTTGGGGCATATTCACTTTAACTATGGAGTGCTTAATTTCTATCTGATCTTTATGAGAGATCAAAGCTTGAAATGTGTGTCTAGGTAAAAATCAAAATTTCAGAATCATAAAATGTTAACCTATATTTTGCTTTTGGTGTTTGAGTTAAAGGTGAATTGTAAAAAAAATGGACGAAGTTCACCTTGCTCGGCTTTTAAAAGTCAGTAACAAGTTAGAAAAATGATTAACCCCCTGCATATTATAATGTGCCATCACTTTTATTAATACTAGAAAATCCTGTAAGACATAGTTTCACATATGTGAACTGTTAGGTGAGCAGTATTAAGACTGACATATCACTGGAGTAATAGCCAACTTTCATCAGATTTGGAAGTACTTGTAGGATGAATAATAATTAAAATATATACCTAATCGCTGCCTGTCTGTTAGTAGTGCTAATTGCTGTCATTGAAAAGACTGAATTGTTTAAGAAAAAGAGAGAGAAAGAGAAAGTCATTCTTCATTGAAGCTATCTCCCTGTATCATTGGGAGCCTATTTTTAGTACCTATAGAAGTCATGATTTTTGAATTTATTAGGGGCTGTGATGAATGATAAAACAAATCATCCATTTACATATCTTGACACTGCTTTGGAGAATACTTACTTCTTACAAGCAAGTGTCACATTGTATATAAAAGCTGGCTAATTGTGTGCTAATCTGCATTATCTAGAATTCTCTGATGTGGTATTCTATCAATGGTGATATTAATTTTACTTATTTCAAATGTATGAAATATCTTCTAAAACCCTATTTCTTTTATAATTCCTACTCTCTTACATTGTGTAATTTTGCATTCAGCTGCTAATTAAGATTAAGAGTGCACATTATAGAATATGTATCCATTTAAAACCATCAAGCTTTTGTAATGCATAAAAATACTAATATTTTATCCATTTTAGATATAAAAAGAGAGAAAGCATTTAAGAACATTACTAAATGTTGTGTTTGTTTTCATGTTTTTTTTCCCCTACACAGTTCAATAGTTTCATTGATCCACTGTTTCTTACAAAAATCTGCCATGCTTTGTGAACTTCACTTTCTAATCTCATACAGCAACCCTTCCTTTATATTATTCCTGCTCTCTCTGGTCCCAGAACAGTAGGGTTGCCTTGACAAATCTATTCAAAAGCCATTCCTCGGCCTTTATTGGTGGGGACTGGGGCCTTTGAAATTCTCTCCTCACTGCAACACAGCTGACATCTTCTTCCAGACAGAATGAATTAAGGAAATACAATAAGACACTTGATCTACCAGTCAAGGATCTTTCCACATTGAGGACGGATTCCATGGTGCACAACCAGGGCAGCAAGCATCTAAAAATACACAATACATGCTTGTTTACCAGAATAGCAATCACTGATTTTTCCAACATGATTGATGGGATGATTTCTTTTAAAATAAAATCTGTCTGGAAATTCAGGGTGTATGAGTGAGTGTGTGCATGCATGCATGCATGTGTACGTGTGTGTGTGTTTGTCAAAAAATGTTCTAAAGCTTTATGAGGTTAATCATATCTTTTAAGCCAGAATTCTAATGCTGACTTGAAATGTATAAAAGAAATACAGAGGGTTTTTTATTCCATTTGTCTGAGTTGCAAGCATCACCACCTTAGAGACTAATCTTTAATATTGAGAGCTTTGTGTCCTCAGATACACAGCTGCAATTCACCAGGTGGCATCTCTGTATAACTATTTTGATACAGCCTTCAAAGAAGCAGGTCAAAGTAAAAATTAAAAGAGTATATATTTATATGGGCCAGATTTGGAGGAGAAAATGCAAAATTCATTTCTTTTGATATTACACAAAGAATAGTTAAAAATTAACTATTCTTTTACATGCTCAAATTAATATTTATTTTACTCTAAAAGTTTTTAAATAATTCCTTTAAAATTTTTCCTTAATTATAATCCCTTTTTTTATTTCTTGGCCATCTAACCTTTTCTTTTAAATAGATTGCATCATGATTCACAAAAGGTTACATGTCTCTTAATATCAGCACAGATGACTTGTTGAACTGTAAAAAGTAAACTTTCAGCACAGTCGTGTTAGTAATGACTTTTGCATAAGAAAAAAATTAAAGTATATGGAATATAAATTGAATATACTTCTGGTGATTGGTATTATAGGATAAATTTACTTCTTTCTACTAAAAGTTTGGTGTTGCCTTTTATTATGTTACAATACTGTCTCTATTATATTACAGAACTGTTGTAATTGGGTCTCTAGCTCAGAACCATTGGACACGTCAGTGGAATCCATGCTACCCGATTGTCCCCGGGTCTCTGCAGGTATGTGTTTGATGAAATATGTATGGATATTTTTTTTAAGGTTAAAAACATACCAATGAGATATAGAATTCTATTTTGTGGGTTAAATATGTTGTTCTGTCTAGAATTGCTTACCAACAAATTCAGTGAGTGAAACAATTCGAGTAATAGACAATTGCCCTTGGAGCTTAGAGAGATAAGACAAGCCTAAAAGACTTCAAGCCATAACAGAATCTTTCCACAGGATATGTGTTTCTGATTGAGCACCAACACCATGATATGTCAGGCAGTCAAGGCTATTGTGTGGCCTTTAGAAAAAAGTTTTTTTTATGTTGAGATTAGCTGGAGATAGGATTCATATTGTGGGAAGACATGCAAGATGGCATCATAGGCAAAAGAAACGGAGCGGTTAAGGAGCAAGGGTTGCAATAGATCTGAAGATGTTCACAAAGAATAGAGGCAAGACAGTCCTACCTATTGAAAGGGAAGAGGTGAAGAGGTGAACACCTCAGGAGGCAGCTGAGCTCCGAAAGTGCAAGGATGTCATTGATTTCCAGCCTATGGGGTTTATACCTGAGTCTCTGGATAAGGAGAGAAAGTGACATTTGTCATTGCTTTCTTATTTTGGCTTTCACAGATCCCAACCAATTTGGATGATAACACACAGTGAGCAGTGGTATCTGGTTTTGATTCATAATGGAAATGGGCTTTCTGTGGCCATGAATACTGCAGAGTGAGCGGAAGTTTAGAACACAAACCATTCCATGTAACAATCATAGGTGATATCTAATCACTGAGTACTTAGAATTACAGACATGTTTACATATTTGAAAGAAATAATTTGGAGAACAGTTCAAATTTTAAGCAACGAACTGTTCTTATAACCAAACCCCACTATCATTAGTACATAAACATCAACTGAACTTCACTATCATTATCGCTAAATTTTATATGTCTGTCAGTCAGGGTTCAACCAGAGAAACAGAACCTCTAGGAGATACATACACCACAACACATATACACATATAGATATTTATGGTTGTGTATGCACATGTGATACAGCGTATCTTCATTATTCATAGTAGTTACATTCTAATGAAGTCATTGAGAGCACTAAACTAGCAAATACTGTATCATTATTCTTAGGGGATATGCAATGTTAGGGTTTTTTTAACCAATCAATATGTTCCTGTGTTTTATGTGTATTTCTGTTTAAAGATACCATTTTAGTATATATTGTCAATTTACTAACATTGAACTCATGACCAACAGAACTGTTTAAAAAAAATATATTGTCTAACACACATATTTTCTCCATAAGATTCCTCCTTGAACTTAGGAATACTAGATAACACCTCAGCACTGTGTTTGGGGGCCATTTGAAATCCCTGTGATCCCAGAATTTGGAAGGCTAAGACAGAAGGATTACAGGTTTGAGGTAAAACTCAGCAACTTAGCAAATACCCTAATCAAATTAGCAAGATCCTGTCTCCAAATGAAAAATAAAAATGGCTGGGAGTGTAGCTCAGAGATAGAATGCCTCTGAGTTTACTCTCCAGCATGACACAAATAAATAAATAAATAAAGGAAGTCACCAATAAAAGCACAAAAATATGATAAACATTCAGTAATAGTCTGGAAATGGGACACTTATTTATGAGAGCCAAAACAAGAAAGAAAAGCATGGGCTTATTCAACTATAGATAGGAACAGCCACTCAAATTTTCACCACTCTGCACATATACATGTGTGTAAATGACTACAAAATTGTCATGACTTCTGATTTGTGGGTTACAAATAAATTTTATTAAGTGAACTCACAGATGTAGAATCTACACATAACAAAGAGAGACTGCATTATAAAGTATAGAGGAAAGGATTCATTACAAACATTTGACTGGAGCTGGTTCAAACCAAGTCTTGGTAAGGATGTTGACTTTACATTTTATGCTGGAGCTTGAGACCACAGCACATAGAGTGAAGGAAGTTAGTTGTAAAGTGGCAGAGAGCAAAAATGAACTAGAACTCATGAGCAAGAACTGGAGTCTATGAAGACAGGATTGACTTAAACCCATGTCAGTTCTTATTGTATCCGTCTTTGATGATACTGGTGTCCTGTAGAAGCCTGTGCCCTTTATCATGGAGCTGAAGACACATGTGCCTGCTCCAGGACTGCAGAGATGCTAAAGGAACCTCCAGGGGAAGGTAGAGAAGTTGTAGTCCTAGCTATCATCTCACACCACAAGATGAGCCAGCAAATAAGTAGCAGTATGTGTGTGCTACAAATGGCTGTGCATTCACTTTAAGCCTCTAAATTTCCCACCACGGGAAAAAACTCTCCTTTGTGTATCATCCTGACTAGAAACATACAGGAAAAAGAACTCTGGACAATATACTTCAACCTAGTGGAATTTACACATTAAAAATCTACTACAATCTACCCCTTACCACTTTGGCACTCATATATGTCTCCTTTAAACAAACTTAATCTCCAATTAAAGACATTAATAAAGTCATGTTTGCACCTAACATACAGTTATTCCATGTACAACTGAAAACCCTTTCCCTAAAAGAGGGTACAAAGTTCAAAGTCCCATTATTGTTCTTGCCTGATGGGCATTCTTTTCATCTTTGGTATCCTATCATTCAAATACTGAATGATAAAATTACTGTTGATACATCTTATGTGATAAAAATGACAAAAGGCAAAAACAAAAATATTTAGTATATACATCCATATCAAAATAAAGAATAAATACTTACATTTTTTACTTTTACAACTGGTCATGTACTTGTATCTAGTATTTGTGACTGCCTTTTTCCACTACCCATTCATATTCCCTTTACTTCAGCAAGCATCTTAGCTGGTTAACATTTGTTGTCTCAGGAATTGAACTATACTTTGTTCTTAAAGGGTCTGAGCTATTAGCAGTCCTACCTGAATGAGGTTGTTGTAGTATCCTATTCACTGTAATTACAGAAAGTACTAAGAGCATTTCCCATATTGAAGATATATTATTCCTTACCCCCACTTCACGGTAGCAACTCAGTTTTCCTGTGGAAGTCAGGATCTATCTCCTCACTAGTATAATAATACTCACTCCCTATTGTTTCCATATAAGGAGCCCAAAGTGGCAAGAGGGTAGTCTCAACTTCCATTTCTATGGAGTCATTATTGCCTTGCCTGATGGAAACTTTTCTTCCCATGAAACCAATACTAACCAGCAGAGCCTAAAGTCATGGCAATGGGAAGCAACACTTCTACTAATGGATCAAAGAGAATCAAGTCCCCCTTGTAATTCTTCATTCACAGATCGAGAATAAATAGCACCATATATTAAATGCTGATTTAGAGCAAATTCCATATCCTGGAAGATATTGTCCCAGATCCACAAGGTGTTGTCACCTAGCAGGTATCATAACTGAATCTTCTAAAGTTGTTCCACCATTCTGTCAAGCCTGCTGCTTAGGAATAACAGGGAGCCTGGTAAGACCAGTGAATGTTGGCAGCCTGTTGGCAGTCTTCTTTTGTCCCCTTGCCTGCTCACTCTCTTGGAAACAGCTCCCGTGATATAAGCTGCTATAGGGAGAGGTCCACATGGCAGGGAATTAGTGTCTCTGGCCAAGAGCCAGTGAGGACTTGAGGTCTGCCAACAGCCACAGGAGTGACCTTGGGAGAGGAATCTCCCCTAGTAGAGTCTTGAGGTGACTGCAGCCCCAGCCAACACCTTGATCATTGCTGGTGAGAGGCCCAGAGCCAGTCACCAGCTAAGCTGCATTCAGATTTCCAGCCCACAAAAACTGTGATGATAAATACATGTTGTTTTAAACTGCCAGGTTTAGGGGTGATTTGTTCACTCCAGCCTAATTAGAAACAATCTGAACTCTATTTTGCAACTTAAGTCTTATAAGGCTCATCTTAGCTTTAATACTTTGTTTCAGGGCAGTACTTTCCAAAAAGTTCATTGAAAACAATTTATTTCCACCCTCTTTCCCTTGTATCTGACTAGACTTTGCTATGCAATTTATCAGGAAAAAAATTACTCATTTTCTTCTTTTTCATACTTGATCTTCTACTAAGTCATCTAATTATTTAGCTTCACTGGCCAATTTTTTCCTTAGGATCAAACTCGCTACTCTGTGGAACTTTCTATTCCCTTGGAGGTTTTGTTCCAACAAATTTGGTCTAAATCAAAAGATTTTAGATACACTCCCCAGCACATAACCATTTAGTCCTCAAATATTTATTGAACGCTTACTATATTTCAGGCTCTTCTCTGGATGTTAGACAGAACAAAGGTTCATCATGACTATCCTTTTCCATAGAAATTTAAAAAGAAAAAAAAAGAAGATTGTTTCCAGGCCCTTCTGCTAGTGGATAGGTTCTTCTTTTTGAAACTGCGTCAACATCAGGTTGCATCAAATGAGAAAAGAGTTAGGGCTGGTACCCCAGCACTATCCATCCCTATTTATAAAAACTGAATTGTTTTGCAGCCCAAGCCAGTGATTTTCCTTGAAGAGGCTTAAAAATGTTGAACAAAGGATATTTAGTAAATTCATAAAAGAAAGGAACAAGAAACCAGAGGCAGTGGACTCAGCAAGTTATGATGAGAAAGCAATTATTTGGGGTGGTGGCCTGCAGCAGGGTGGTTTCAATGTGAGAGGACAGGAGAGCATAACAAATGTGCTCAGGAAGAATCCACACTCCAGTGAGAAATGGATGACATGAAAAGGGAAACCGCAACAGTAAGCTCCAATGTGAGTAAATGGGGCAACGAAAATCTCAGTCCAGGAAGCAAAGGAGCTGGAGGGGAAATCAGCTAAAGGCAAAGGATGGTGAAATTATTTTATGATCTATCTGATTGAGGGGAGGCAACAAGGTGATGGCAGGAAATTCAAATGGAAGTAACTGAAGGTTTCTGGAAGTACTTTTGAAACACCCAAATGTCACTAATCAATAATCCTGTTATCTATAATATAAAGTGGTAATATTATCGGAAGACCACAACATGTGTACTGATCTCAAATTGGTAATGAATATTCAAGTATATATTCAGTTTTAATAAAGTGTCTTTTTTTTTTAACCTTGCTAAATTGAGTTTTTTTCTTTAAGTTATAACATATATTTATCTTTTGGGGTGGGGGGAGTACTGAAGATTGAACCCAGGGGTACTCTATATCTGAGCCACTCCAGCAGCCCTATTTTATTTTTAATTTTGAAACAGGATCTTCCTAAGTTACCATGTACTGGCCTAGAACCTGCGATCCTCCTGTCTCAGCCTCTCAAGTATTGAGAATACAGGCGTGCACCACTGTGCAACTTCAAATGACAGTGAGATTGCCTATGAAAATACATACTCACTTAATACTATATTTTTTTCTTTAGAACGAAGTCAGTTTCTCTTTATAAGAATTGGTTTCTCTTAACTCATATAAACTTCATTTTATAGGGTCATTTTCTACCTGCTGTTAAGGAAAGAGTTGAGCCTCCATTCAAAAAGTGATATTGTCCAGATAGATGCCTAATGCTTATTAGCATATTTCCTTCAAGAACTTGTGCATATCACATTGTTCCTTGCCCCTGCCATGGTTCAGACAGTATTTTCTCTATTATTTCCACCTACCTAGAATACTTAATATCAATCTAAGCACCTCAAAATTAGAAAGATCACAGAGTAGTATAAAAAAAGAAGAAAAAGGAAAAGGAAACCAAATATAGTAAATAGATGTCCTATGGGTTAAGAAACTTGAAAAATTACCATATATAGATGAGCTTTTTCGGTTTGGATGTAGAAGGGGGCTTTTGATAACATGTACCTGACTATCAAGCCACATTTCCTTTCCAGAATATGAAGCAGAATGTTAGCAATTACTAGGTGAATTTGAATTGTAGACAGCCTGATAAATAAATGTAACCCTCATTTTTCTTTGCTTGAATTGCCCAGACTGACTGTTGACACTGACTGAACTTCCTGAATATTTGCTAAATATTCACTTTACTATTGCTGAAAATAACTCATGAGGAAATGACAGGATGGAGTTATCTGTGTTTGTGAATAATCACTTCCTTCTAAAGATAGCAATGAAAAATCAACAGTAATTGCCTCTAGAATGTGGTGTCATTCAGAATGTGTAGACAAGTTGAGTTGTCTAATATGTTTTTAGACACAACTCAAATTAATTAAGTAATTGAAAATCTATACTTTGCTTTGTAAACAGACTTAAAATTTAAAGCATATTAGCATATATGATACTGTACCACTTTGCCTACATGTATCGCTAAGAATTGTACCATTCCTCTTTTCATTCAAAAGGTTTATTCTAATCTGTTAAGTGATGTTTTCATTAACTAAATAGCACTTTTCAGGCAGGTTTTATTCACTACTATGGAATTGGTCCTGTAGCTTTTATTTATCAGTTTCCCTACTCATTGTCCCATGGCACCTTATAATTATTACTTAATGTAAGGGATGAGTATTCTAAAAGTTGACCACCAGGAACTCTGTGTTTTCGGTGAATCATCCATTATAAATGGCTAGGATAAGGAATTTGGGTGAAATAACTGATCAGAGAACCATGTAAGATAACATATCTAAATTATAAGATCTTCATCTAAGTAGATAACTAACAGTTGCCCTGATTTATATATATTTAATCAGGTCCAATATTATCCTCTAATTTTGACTTTTTCAGTTTCCCAGTAATCAGTGACTATAAGCAGTCTCACTCCAGAAATCTCACTTTAAAAAAAAAATTAAAAATAACCACCATGTTTTTTACAGCTTTCTGAACCAATTTGTGAAAAATCCTTCGAAGAATTTGGCAGTAAAGGTGACAACTCTCCTTTTACTGAGCTAGCTCTTCTCTTTAAAGATTAAAAAAATAATAATTATTTTTGGAATGCTTTTAGATAAATAACTGAATAATATAAATTTGTATTTGTTCTTGAAGAAAAGGTCTAAGTTAATTATGAGAAAGCTATAGCAATACCATGTGGCTCTTGAAACTTTTTATAATTGTGGGAAAAGTAAGTCGGCCTTGGTTTCCAGTCTCCTCTGCTTAGAGACTGTCAGCCCAGGAATCACATTTCTCCTCCCGAC
>PVLC010017692.1:0-33292 GCA_004027655.1 Graphiurus murinus
TGCAAAGTCTATACTGCCTCTGCTTAGTGGTGACACCCCACCCCCCCTTCCAAATCTGGAAAGGAGCCTTCTGCTTCAACAGTTGCACTGACTCTTTCATTAACAGATAATTTGTCCTCAATCTAGTAGATTGGAGTTTAGTCCCTCTAGTCAGATGGTCTGTAAACAAATTCAAGTATTAGATAATAAATTTTCAGATTTTATTTGAAATTTGTAAAATTTAAGTGTTAGATAATTCTCTTGCTCTACTAGATATTCTAGACATTTAAAAAGGATGGAAAGATCCAGGCATGGTGGTACATGCCTGTAATCCCAGTACTTGGGAGGCTGAAACAGGAGGATCACAAATTCAGCCAGCCTTAGCAACTTAGTGAGACTCTTAGCAACTTAGAAAAATAGCTCAGAGGTAGAATGCTCCTGGGCTCAATCACAGAAAAAAAATAAAAAAAGATAGAAAGATACCCTCATCTGGCAGAGAAATCCAAACTACACCCTGGAAAAATGATAGATCAGAAGTTTTTCTGTCAATTCCAAATCAATGCCTATTTTGAACTCTCGGACAATCAAAACCAAGAGTATAATTACTTAATAAGATAAAAGAAGATCTTCATATGGTCACCAATACGACTCTTGCTAGGAAAATGTACTGGTGATATCACCTGCTGTCAGGAGCTCTGGCCCCGCAGTCCCATACTTACTTCTACTGTTGTTTTGGGAGTTCTGCTAACATTTCTTCATACAAGAATCAGGAATAAAGTCATGGCTATTGGAAAGGAGGAAAAAAAAAAAAAACTTCTCTGCAAGTGGCATTATATAGAGTAAAAAACTGAGAAAATCAATTGGAAAACAACATTAGAGTTAATAAAAGAGTACAGTGAAGCAATCAGAGATAAGTATACAAAAATCAGTAGTTTCCTATAAACAAAGAATAAAATAATTGGGGGAAATTCAGAGTATAATTATAATGAAGCTCATAAAATACTGTTTAAAGAAAAGTGCAAAGCCCATGTAAAGAACACTATGAAACTACTGAGAGAAACAAAACAGAATTTAATAAAGAGACATACCATGTTGCTGGATGGGGGGGACAAATATTGCAAAACTGCTACCTCCCATAAATAAAGGTTAAATTAAATTTTTACAAGAAAGAAAATCTATTGGATTAGGGAAGGGCAATGGGGAGGACTTTAAATGGTTTTATAGATCATATAGAAAAAATGCCAAAAATATTTGGAAAGAAAAGAAGAGTAAACAATGCTGGCTTGCCCTATCATCTATTAAAATGTTGTGAAACTATAGTAATTAAATTAGTGCACATATGCTCCTAGATAGGAGAGATCCATCAAAGAGAATAAGTCATCTGCAATAAATCTTACTGTCTTTAAGAGTTTGATGATTATAAATGAGAATTAGTTTACCAACAGGAAACAAGATATGTCATTGCTATTTGGAGAAAAAATAAGATACTATATTTACTTGACAGCATAATGTAATATAAATCTATGTGGGTTAAAGAAGTAAATGTACAAAAAAGAGACAATGAAACATTATTAAACTTGAAGAAAACAAAAGTGACTATTTAATTGCTCTCTGGTGGAAAAAGGATTTTCTGATTATAAAAACCAATGAAGGAACTCACAAAGGCAAAGGAAAATTGAATTGGCTTTATAAACATTTAACAAGTATGAACATTAAAATATTACAAACAAAATTAAAAGGAAAACAAGACATATCAGAACTAAAACTTTTTGCTGGCCTTAATATCTGAAGATTTACTATAAATTCATATCAGAAACCTGATGACAGGAGACTGGGCAAAAGACATGAAAGCCAGTTTATAGAAGAGAAAATATCATTAGGTAATAAACACAGGGGAAACTCTGCTTCATGTGCAATCAAAGAAACAAAAAGTGAGATAACAAAAGAGATTTTGTGTTCAACATTGGTGCAATGTTCAGATGATGGTAATTGGTGCTGGAGAAAGGGCAGAGACATACATATTCTCTTGGGGAAATGAAAATCATTGTAGCCTTTCCAAAGGCACAACAGAATAGGGAATCTCTGAGAAAGCTTCAGGGTTTCAACTAGAAGGAACTAATTCTAATTTAAAGGCAATATGCTCAAAAATACTCCATGATTTAAAATGAAAGTTATGTATAAGATCAGTCTTTGAAACATTTTTAATAACAAAAGTGATAGATGGTTAAGTAATGTGTAATATAGCCTCATAATAATACAATCTTGCTCATTCTTTTTATTAAATAATATTTAATGGTGCAGGAAAATATCCACTCTATGGCAAATGGGAAAAAAATCATCATCCAATAAATGAACTATAATGTACAATATATATTACAATCCCTTAGAAGGTGACAATATAATGTTAATACTAGTTATCTATAGGTTGTGTAATTTTGAGCAATTTTAGCCTTCATGTGTTTTTCAATTTCCTCTAATAAACTCTTACTAATTTTAAATCAGTAAAAATAAGAACTTCATCCTTCCCAAGTAGTCTTTTTTTTTAACCTATTTGTTTGTTATTCTCAAAACCTTCCAAAAACTGAACATGGTTTTCTCATATGAATGTAGATGCTGTAAACATATCTGTTTCTCCTGTCTGAGATGAAAATGATAGAAGTCTAATGTATTTGCTGCAATCGGTATAGGGATGTTGAATTGAGATAAAGACAAAAGCAAGATTGAGGGGGAAAATGTAATAAAAATATAATGAGCTGAAGTCCATGAACATATATTTCTCAAGTGAACATATTTAATAACTTTCATTATCTATCAGACATGAGCTTGTCTACAGATTTAATGATAATGCCTATTCATAACCAGTTAATAAAGTTAAAAATGCACATCAACCTCAAGAATAGTGCTAGCCTGTAGAATGTTTTGAATTGGTGGAAGTGTTCTCTATCTGTGCTGTCCAACATGGCAGCCAGACATGGTTGTTGAGCGTTTGAAATGTACCTGGTGTAACTGAGGAACTATTTTGAATTAGTTAATTTTAATTAATTTATTTATAGCCATATATGGGTATTGTACTTTGCTATGCAAAGTAGCATCGCCTGGAATTGGGCATTTTCTTCAGCGCTCTCTGTTTTACCCAATTCAGCCTCACAACAACCTGTGCTCTTGATCTTTTTACCTCCATTTTACAGATTAGGAAACTGAGTCATAAAGGGACAATGGACTTACCCAAAATCAGAGTACTGATACTTAGGGAACCAGAATTCATACCTGTGGGGAGGGATGCTAGGGCCATCTCTCCTGTCCGTTACTCCATCCTGCCTCCTGTTCATAACACTGAGCAGGCACCTGGAGATCACAGGTATATAGAAGGAACAAGACACAGAGGAAGTCAGAGAATTCAAAATGAGGATGATCCCTGCTTTGCAAATCCCCTCTGCATCTAATATGAATTCCCTTCACACATCTTGTCCCCATCAGAGCCCATCAACCCCAAAGCAGCTTCTCTATGAGACCTCAGGAAGGGCCCTTCTGGCTGTACCTTTTGTTAAATTTCTGGCTTGCTTTTGAATCAAGCTGTTCACACTGAAAATCTCCTATAGCCAGGAATCCAAGCTGTACAGAAGTGAGAAGGCGAATTTGCTGAGTGTATTTGAAATACTCGGCAGCTTTTAATGTACTCTACAGGATGTGACAAATGAGTGTCTGTGTAAATCAATAAACCTTTCTGTGAAGGCACTGATGGTTTTATGTGAATTGCAAGGCAACGCAATGGAAACCTGTGCTCTTGTTTCCTGTCAGTGTTCTTAAAGTTCACTGTCATAACTCTGTTCCCCTTGACCTTTACCAGTGATACCTAGCAGAGATCTGCATTGCTCATTGACTTCTAACTGGACACTTCACCTAACAACCCTCTCCTCTCTCCCCTTTTCTCCCGTGTCTTATAAATGCCTCCTTTCCACCTTCCACTCTCCTGGACTGATGATTTTTGAAGCTAGGTTGTGATTGTTCTGTAATAATTGACTTTCTCAGATTTAAGAATACTTTATTCCAGAGCACATAAACACAGATTAAATATGGATTTATTTTTTTACTATTGTTCTTTAACATCAGGTTTATTATCATCTTGATTCCTAGTAATAATTGTTTATGTATATAAGTGTTGATAAGTGGAAATTTTAATATGCATAGAAATTGAGGAAGCCTCAAATGCAATATAACTAGCAGACCCAATTGCTAGTAGAAATAAGAACCTTGGTTTTCAGAAGCAAAATTCATGCTACATAAAAGTCTGACTAAATCTTATCTGTGTGTTCAAACATTTGAAGATGATGTAATATTATTGTGGCTAAAAATCTGGTACTAGCATTTGTACATTTCAACCAGCCCCTTCTAAGCTTCTGGCATATATTTACATGCAATTAATGCATATAGTAGTAGCTTTGCTCTTTATTCTTTTTAAAGAAACTATTTATATAACCCTAGATCAATTATCCCCAAATCACAGTGTGTGTGTATATGTGTGTGTGTGTGTGTGTGTGTGTGTGTGTGTGTGTGTACTGGGATTGAACCCAGGAGCATTCTACCTCCAGCTACTCCCCTTAGCCCTTTTATTTATTTATTTATTTATTTTTTACTTTTGAAATAGAATCATGATAAGTTGCTGAGTCTGACCTCAAACCTACGATCCTCCTATCTCAGCTTCCCAAGTACTGGGATTACAGACATGTGCCATCTTGCTTGGCCCAAATCTTCATTTGTAAAATACAGCAATTCTAGGAAAGTTTGAAAAAATATGAAGAGACCATTTTTTATAATAGGTAATTTAAGTATATTTTCCATAACTCATATATTCTATGGACACAGTCCTATTACATATAACATTTCGTTTAATGCATTTCCACCCAGAGGTGAAACATTTATGCAGGATTGCATTGTGGGTATTATATTGCTAATTAGCATCCAAATGTGGAACTCTGTAAATAGAGTTCAACCTTAATGTGAAGAGCATTTCCCAGGGTTAAAGAGGCAGTCAAGTCTGCAAAGTGTTAACACCATCACACTGGAGCAGCTGTCTGATTAATTACAATGGTGTGAACTTGGTCATGTTTTCAAGATGACGTTCCCTCCAGAGCAATTGACTAGATAATTGTGCTGCCATGGGACCCAAGTGGAACTCAGTAGGTGTGAGACCTGAGCCTGGAGCTGCCTCAACCTGTCACCACTTAGTGGATCAAAGGGAACATGCTCTGGGAAGAGCGTCACTTCTAGTAATTGGACACAAATTCTTCCACCTTGTAGGATAAAATTAAGATCCACTTAATACTCAATCTGTTGAAGCAAGTGACCCCGACAATCAGTGTAATGTGTAGAAGGGCAGAAAAACAAAAAGTAGAGATCTAATTTTCTTGTCTGTAAAAGAGAGACTGAATCTGATGAAATTGAGATCTCTTCCAGCTCTGTTGTTTTTATGTCTGGTAACAAAAAATGAAATACAGTGGCTGGACAGTGGCTGGGTGGATAGTCATTTATTTTGTCTGGGCTGCAGTTTCCTTCATCTACAAAATTATGTGGTTGATTTCCCAATCCCCTCTAAATTAAGAAAATTTATCCATAAGATTGAAAGTGTCATGCAAGTTTCTGATGCTCTTGATATATGTGTGTATGTACGAGTATGTTCATAGATTTGTATGTTTGTGTACATATGTGTATCCCTCCCAGAGGACATCATAGTAATATCTAGAGGCAGCTTTGGTATTGAAACTAAGTGAAGTGGTTCTATTGTTAAACAGTAGATGGAGAACAGGGATGCTGCTAGCATTCTACAGTGTACAGAACAGCCTCCCCAAATAATGATCTCACCTAAAATGTCAGCAGTTCTCAGGTTGAGAAACCCTGGTTTCTTTGTATGTATAGATCTGTTGAACACATACTGTTGCCATGCACACTCTCATTATAAAGAAGGGATCATTGTGTTTAATTTGTTCTAACCAGATCAACAAGACATTGTTTTCCCAGCCATCTGTTGAGACAGAGAAATAAGATTTGCTGTTCACAGCCTGACATTTCATCCATGTTTGTCTTAATGAGACTTCATTCTGGTGTGGTTAAGCTCCTCTCTGCTCAGTGGATTGCATCAAAGACTGGTTTAGAGAAACAAGATCAGCTAAATAAGGGTTCTAGTGTAAGTTTGCTGATCCTCTCATAGATTCAAAGCAGGGAACAAGTGTGCATCATAAACATTCAGAATTTTGCAAAAGGAATTGTTATACTGTGAAGTAAGTTCAAGTATGATCTTCTTTGTTGTTTCTTTATCTATGATTCTATGATTATTTACCTTTGCACACTTCCTGTATAAATCCATACAAACCCAGGATTTTTATAAGTGGGAAAGAGTAAGGTTATGAGAAAAAAATAAAGCCAAGAGGTGTTAAGTAACTTGATCAGGGTCACAGGGTAAATAAATGGTAAAGCTTGAAACCATGTGTTCCAGGCTGTTTTCTCTGCCACAAGATACTGCTGGAAAATGCTCTCAATACTGCCAAACTATACCTAAAAGGCCACTATTTTTATACTTAAAATATCTCTTAAGATGTCATCTGGATATAAAATACCTCCTTGGTAGCATTACTAGTTAAGTATATGGTATGTACCATGATTCAATATGATCCTCATAGAATTATGTGTAATTCAAACAGAAAAATCTTTTAATAAAATTGATGGCTGCCAGCTTCTCAACCTACGTATCTATTATTGCACCTGAGCTGAGCTGTAAGCTGAGATGTTTGCTTTGCTTTGATTCAGCCGTCAATAAGGAATCTCGTTGTAGCCCTCCTCAACCTTATCATCTCAGGGTTCCAATTGCTTAAAAACATCTGCCAACTCCCACCCACTCACCCACACAAAACAACCTGGGATATGATAACAGCTAGAGTGAGAGGAATTGGGGTGGTATATAAGTATGTCAGCTCTCATCTTTCCCCAAGGTGTTCAAAGCAAAGTGTACTACCTGCCAGTTCTCTGTGGAAAAGTGGGGCCTCGCCCCCACCTTCCCCACATGCACCCCATTTTAGCTCTCGGACTTGCAAACAGAGATTGGGTTTCTAGAGGGGGATTCATTTTTACATAATCTCATGATAGTCCAAACAATTAGAAGTTGAGGAGGCTAAGTTTACTTAGACTATTTCTGATTCAGTTAGGTCTGTGTGGCCTGAAGAAAGCCACTGACGCTCTTTAATTGCTCATCTGTAAAATGGGGATGGCGAGAGTTTCCTCCTTTGTAGTTTGCTGAAAGAAGTACACAGAATAAAGTCTGTCGATCTGACACAGAGTGTCACACATGGTAATCAGAGCAGATAGCAGCAGTTGTGAACTGCCATTGTCATTACTGTTGTCATCATTTTCCATAGCTCCCATGCCTTTCTCTGTCATACCCACCATCTGGACCTGGCTTCCTTCTTCCACTAGTTCTACATTTCTAACCCCTGGACAGATGTCTCCCAGAGGTTCCTTTCTTGTTTCATATGCACAAAACTGAAATAATGATTATTTTTTCAAAGACTTACTAATTTGAGGACTGCCATCAGTCATGGGTAATGCCTCTCTGGTGACCAGATCTTATTTTGTTTTTTGTTTTAATTTCAATAAGGAAATCTGGAGACACCAATCTGAAGTTGTTCTTACAACTTCAGCTAAAGGCAATGCTGAAATAAGTTACACTCACACAGGACTTTAACTCTGTCCTGCTTCATCTCTACAGGAGGGCAGAAAGCTACATGTGTCCAATGGCCCCCAAGCTGCTGTGGCTTCTTGAGGCTGGAGATAGAAGTGGGGAGCCTGGCGGCAGACAGCTTTCCCATCCAGAGACCCACACTGTTTGCCTCAGTACCACCTGTAAGGGTACTTGTCTAAAGGAGAAAGGCCAGAGAGTAAGCCTGATAATTAAGCTGCCACATCTCTCTAAAGCTTACTTCTTTTATCCTTGTGGATTCTTAAGCAAAGGAACAATATTCTTTAGAGTGAGCCATTGGCATCTCTAAACAAAAACAAAGCAATTATGAAATCCACCAATGGTGGAAAGACAGGAGAGAGACCATTGTGACTGCATGTAGGCCTCACTTAAAAACTAGAAACCTACATTTATTGTGATTTTCTCTTCTCTGTAGGAATGGAGTAAAAATCATTACATAGCAAAAGTAATGGGATTTTTTTCTAAAAATTTACCATAGCACTTTATCTCACTTTGCTCCCTATTGTTATTGAAGACCTTACCACCCTCTCAGAGACTCAGAACATAAACCTCCAGTGTCATCTTAGGTTCTCAGCTCTCCTTTTCAGAGTGCTACAGGTGAGGAGCTAGTGGTTCTGTTCTGAATTCTCCCTCACTTGTATACTTTCTTCTCCTCAGTGCAGCTGTTTTATTCCAGGAAGAGTTTGTCTTTAATAGGAACTCATCACACTTCCAGTTTTCCCACCATGCCTTTCAGTGCCATTTGGGCTCCATTACTAATGTTGTTTCCTTAAAATACACATTCTGTCATATCCTTTCACCTCAGCCTCTGCCCCTTGCACTCACTTCTCTGTCTGTACCTGATCTCAGCTGCTCTCTACCCAGAGACCCCAGAGCCTCTGGGATGCCTAAGAACACAAGGGCCTTTCCTGAACTTTCCCAAGCTTTGCCTAGTGCTCTGTTACTTATTAATGAGTGTGAGTTCATCTGAGATGGATATATGTTTATAGGAAAGTATATAATATGCATATTTATAGTTAGACATTGATAAGGGGCTAGGTGTGATTGTGTACACCTGTAATCCTAGTCCTTGGGAGGTTGACACTGGAGGGTCACAGGCTCATGGCCAGGCTCAGCAACTTAGCAAGACCCTCAGTAAGATCCTTAGTGATACCCTGTTTCAAAATAAAAAAAAAATAAATAGGGCTGGGGGTATAGCAATTAAGAGGAAGAATGCCTCTGAGTTCAATCCCCAGTACCACACACACACACACACACACACACATACACACACACACACACACACACACACACACACACAGAGATTTGATAAGGAAAAATGGGTAATTGCCACCAGGTCAGCAAATGAAGCATTGCTAGTAGCCTAGAAATCCCTAGGGCTCGGCTCTTATCTCGACTTCCTTTCTTCCAACTAGAGGTAATTCATGTGAATTCTGTAATAGTTGTCTTCTTGCTTTATAAAAATACTGTTTTACTTCCTGTGTATGCATCCCTAAACAATATAACTTGGTTTTTCCAAATTTTGAGCTCTGATGTTGAAAAGTATTGGGATAGCATATTATCCCAATAATATTCTTATATACATATGTATCTTTGTGTATATATGTATATACAAATGAGTGTAGGTTGAGCCAAACTGTTCTAAAACAGGTGAACTGATTTACACTCCAACCAAGGGCACTTGAGGGTTCCTGTGGTTCCATACATTCAGCAACACGTCATATAAGAATTGTATCGTTACTCCAATCTGCTGAGTATACAGTGGTACATGTTTAGAGTTTAAGTATGCATTTTAAGTGACTTCTTTGAGGGTTGAATGATTTTCACAGCACAAATGTCCAAGCTTTTTCTTTTCTTATCTCTCTCTTAGCCCCTGTATGTTCAGAGGCCAAGGAGCCATGTCTTCTCATGGAGATGTTCTCATTCTTTCTCGCCCACAAGCTGAACTACCTGCTTCTTGGTAGAGTGGGACATACACCTTGGTCTCTTAGGCATTTCTAAGGCTACTATTGTTTATTGTTTACATTTTGTTTTTCCAAATACTTTACTATAGAACTGGGATACAGCTCAGGGGTAAAGCACTTTCCTTGTATATGCAAAGCCCTGGGTTCAGTCCCCAGTACCAAAAAACAAACAAACAAAAAGCCTTATTAAGTATTTATTAATATAAGGTCTGAATATATAGGGAATATATGAAGAAAAATCTCTATAACATAAAGGACTTTTGTCAATGGTCTCTTTCAGTTTCTTCATTTATCAAATGGACTTAACATTTCATCATATAGTCTAGGGGCATTCAATAAATGAGGTAATAATGCCTATATGTTAGTTATTATTATTTTCAGCAAATCAGTGAAATCTTGAAAGGTGCCACTTCTAAAATGCCTGGTGGTTAGTGATATAAATATTCTGTACTTAAAAATATAATCAGATCATTACAATTTCCCAGTTTTGTGAGATTTCTCTGTTAGGCTTCCAAAAACCACAAAATTTACTCTCAGCCCCTCTAACTTAAAAGTCATAGATATGTTGTTTCTAGAAGACTCCATGGGGGAATAAAATAATTTACAAGCTGTTTTCTGCAAATATTTTATAGTACCTGAATTGGTGGCTTCTGTCAAATTTGGAGACTGCTCATTTGAGCTTGAGCTCAAATGTGTCATATTTAAAATTTCTGAGGTTTTCAGTTTTAATAAGAACAAGTTGACATTGTCATTTTAATGCTTGCCATAATGAAATGTTTCTCCCAGTCTTTAAGTATACACACTGTGAAACATACAGCTTTGCTCAGCGCAAGTCTCATAAGCACCAGGGGTGCAGCAGGTTGAATGGATCGATTTTCCTCCTCTAGAGGGGAGAGGGTGAAGGGCTGGTCAGTGTGGTTCATCTCACTGCTGTGTTCAGAGACAGGAAATAATCTCATGAAGGAGAGAGGAGCTGTGTGTATTAACACCTTTATAGAGCTTCATTCTTTTTTTCAAAATAAATAAGTTTATTAGTGCATTGCAGTTACTTCACAATGATGTTCAATGTGATACAATCATACATGTGCATAGCTCTTGGTATATTTCCCTTCTGCATCCCACCCCAATTCCCTCTCTCCCTTTCCTGTACATGTTAGTGAAATTGGCAGTAGTAATTTCATATATTGCCATAGTATTATTTGAACTGTTTCCTTCCTCAACCCCCCTTTTTCTCCTCCTGACTCCCTACCCTAATGCCCTTCTACCATTCTATAGGTCTCTCGCCATAATATTTAAACTCTCTATGTTTTCTGTTTTCTCTCTGGCTTCCATATCTCCTAGAGAGTTTCAAAAACCACATTGTATCAACAAGCACAATGGGGAGCTTTACCATACCTTAGGCAATGAGCAGTAGTGGGAATGACTTCCTAGCTAAGGTGGTAATAACTAGACTCCTATGGGATAAGTTATCTCCTGGGTGAAACTACAAGTAGAACTCAGTCAGTAAACCCTTTGCATTAGCCAACCCACATGTGCATTTGCACCATTTAAGAGCTATTATTAAAGTCTGTGTTAGATAGTCATGGTGTACTGAAGCCAGCCTATCCAGCTATTGAGAGCCAACTGTTAGCTTTCAAGAATTTTGTAAGCCAATTGTTAAGCACAGTAATTATTTTATTTACTTATTTATTTGATCCTGGGAATTGAACCCAGTGGCATTCTTCCTCTGAGCTATACCCTAGCCCTTTTTGTATTTTATTTTGAAACAGAGACTTGCTAAGTTGCTGAGGGCCTTGCTAAATTACTGAGGCTGGCCTTGAACCTGCGATCCTAGCTAGTAATTATCATTAAGAGGCAGAAAATTGCATTTATACAAATTATACTAAAGACAAAGATAATACATACTGTGAACTCATCACTTCTTGGTTTTTTGGTTTTGTTTTTTGTTTGTTTGTTTGTTTGTTCGTTTATTTATATTTTATGCTAAATTCTGCATCCTGCATGGGAGGAACACATACTTGGATGTTTACTGCTCTTCATCTCTTCCCAATTTTGCATTTTGTCACCTGAAATCAGTTGTGTTGAGAATACTTGTATCATGAAAATTGCCAGACTTCAAAGCATGGCTCTTCTCTCCCAAAGGGCTATTTGTTAATCATTTGCCAGTGCACTGCTGGACAGAAGTTTGTTATCTTACTGAGGTGGAAATTTCTTGAACCTGGACTGCTGGGAGGCTAGTGTGGGCAAGCTGTTCTCTTCAAGTCCCCCTTGCCAGTGACTATCCTGTGTTTGCATCTCAGCAAACCTGTTACCCTCCACTCCATGTTTGTCTGAAGGATTTTCTTGGACTTTTAGTTATGTTTATAGCATTGGGACGAAGGGAGAGCACACAGTATCAGCCATTGTGGTGACCCACAAAGATGCCAAGTCGAAGGCCTTTGCAAGTGGCAAGAGCTTACAGTGGACATTTGCATAGAAACCAGAAATAGAAACTTGGAGGCATAAAACGGAAAAGTGGCCATGCCCCCAAACCAATGAGTATTTCTTTTCCTAAACTGTAGGTGCAGTCTGCATCTCTTTGATGCAAAAATTATACATGAAAGTGACTGGAGTTGCAAATAGACTTGGCCTCTTCTGTATTCCAGGGGTGATACCAATGTGGGGAAACAGTGGTGTGCATCATCAAAGAGCAGGGAGGGAATAATGTGAACCATCCTGCAATTCAGCATGGCGGGTGCTGTGATTAAGGGCATACAGGGTGCCTTGGAAGCCCAGGGCAGGCACCTGCTCAGTGGCATCCACCAATCCAATGGGACAGGTGACTGTTACATTTGTGTAGGTTGAGAAAAACTCTAATCAATACAATGCTCTTTCCAGCTACTTTAAGATGTGGAAAAAATTCTCATGAGCAAGACCTAGGCCTTATAAGAAAGATGATAACGTTGCATTTTAAGCAAAAACTTCTCACTTTCTAACTCAAATCCTGTAATTAAAGATTTGTTTCCTAAGGGTCTCTTCACATGCAAATCCTCTTAGAGGCTTATCACTCCTTTGAATCTGAATGTGAGTGAAGTTGCAATACCTTGTCTGAGATCAGGCTTTTCAGTAGGAATTGTTGATAAATGGACACCTGGAAGTGGGAGAAAGGAGTTGAGAGAGAAAGGAGGGAAAAGGATAGGGAATTCAGAAGACTTCAGACAAAAGCAGCCAGTGCCTGAAGCTAGTCTCTACATGAGGTTGTTTGAAAGTGCCTGGTCCCAAGGTTCCCTGGTTACACATCTGGTGGAAATCTTCTCTAATCAGTGGAGATAACTTCTAACCTGGCTGACACCATCTCCCCTGCTAGAGCCTCTGAGTTCCCAGGTGCCAGATGGGAGGTGTTTTACAAAGGATGGAAAGAAACAAACATTCACTGAATCCATTCACAGTGGGCCAGGCTCTGTGGTAGACACATTTTACATTCATCCTCTCACTCAGGCCAAAACAGTGACTGGTATTTATAATCACTTCCATTTCCCACAGAAGAAAGGTCTCCAAAGAGTCTAAGTGACTTGCCTGAGGTAATTGTAGGTGAGAAGCAAGGCTAAGATTTAAATAAATACATTACTTAACTTCAAAGGTCAGGCATCTTTCTTTTATAATAAAAAAGAAAAAAAGGAATTTACAAAGCACATTGTTGTCTCCCATCAGAACCTTATACATTCCTCCCAGAAAAATACATCTTTCTTACCTCCGCCTACTGCCTGCCAACACCATACAAGTATTTCTTTCCTATATATGCCTGTGGGCAAGTGGGTTATGGAGCTAACTTTTTAGTCATATTATGAAAGCATTACTTTTTATATTTTCCATACATAATGTGATATCAAATAATATTTTTCCTGATCACACTCATTTTTCCCAATTCTACACTCACAATCACATATGTGTGACCATGCTGATGCATCTTTTCAGGACATTTTCTCTTCGTGAGAATCCCTGACATGGGGTGGGGGGGGGTGAAGTGGGCTTCTACATAAAATAACAGAAAGAGAAGTACAAAATTGTATCCCTATCTAGTTTCAGAAAAGTAATGAGAGACTCTTGAATAGTTCAAAGGTGATGATAACAGTGGAGATGAAGGAAGCAATAGCTGCTTTCATTCTGAGGTCAATCTTTCTTGAGTTTTCAAAGTGTGGTCCCCTAGACCACCAGCAGGAGCAGCAACAACAGTATCACTGGAGAGCTTGTTGCAGATGTGAATTCTTTCTAGCTCTGCCTTAAGAACATTAAGTCCAAACACTGAAGGTGTTAGATCACAGATTGTGCAGGCACACACTCAAGTTTGCTAGCTGCTGGTCTAAAGCTCAATGTAAAGATATAAATTCTAGAAGTAGACAAAGGTTGCATTATGAAGTTCTTTCTATTCAGCTCTTCAAAAATCACCCATGAACAGTCCTGTATGAAATATTCTCATTGCATAGATGCTGAGCTCCTTGAAACAGAGGCAATATTTTATTTACATTTATATCCTAGGGCCTTGTGCCAGTCCTTGACCTAATGGGCATCTTTAACATTTGTTGAACTTGAAAGCAAGAATACTGTAAGAGTGTGTCCATGCATATATGGGCATGCATGTTTATTTCTATGAAGGCTATGCAGAGCTCTAAGTAGTTACTATCATTTTCAAGCATGAAAAAATTAGCATCCAAAATTGCCCAATGGCATTAGATATTGCATGAGTACAGAGACCATAGATGTTCAATACAGTCAAGGGAAACACCTTTTAGCCAGTTACATTCCATGCCTGACCACAACAGTGACCAGACAGGAGAAGATGCATGATCCTGAAACCCCATAGGTATGAACTGATGATGATAAAGGGCAGAGGATTCACTATCCAGGCCCCATTCTTGATATCCTTTCTTCTTGTGATTTATACCACTCTACTGGATGCAGGTGTGTCCCCTTGGATGGTGTGCGTGGTGGCACACTTTACCACTCCTGTGGTGCTTTGTCTTCATGATGTTTTTAGAAAGTTTTCAAAATACAACTGACTATAGTGTCAATAGGGATATTTGGGGGATCTTAGTATTTTGCTTCAAAGGCTGAATCTGAAGTTCTTTGGCCACAGACTGAAATTGTTGAATATATTATTTGAGGAGAGGGCTGCAGGACTCTGATTCAGGTGCAAGTTCTAGACAAACATATCCCCACTTTGAGCCAAGACGTTATTTTAGAGAAATGCATTTGTCCTCATCTTATTCTTACCTATCTTTGCTAAATTTAGGGTTTTCAGCAAGCTTGGAAAAAATCATCATGAGAATGACCAGGACCTTTTTAACTACTGTGAATTGGACATTTTCTTCTCTCTTTCTCTCCAGAGGATGTCCCTTCTTTCCTTCACAATATTTTATCTTTGCTCAATGTCTAGCGATTTCATCTGCACATTATCATTCTGTTCTTTTCAATCATATTTGAACCCAAGGTTTTCTCTGCAGTGAAGTTTGGCTGAAGCCTGACATTATTTGCTTTCATAATAATAATTTGACAATATTTACACCTGGTGTTTTAGCTTGGTTGGATAATTTACTTCTGATAACAAATACAAGTCAAGTCATTTCCTTGGTATTTTGTTCAAAGCTATAATATCTTTATCCATTCCAATGAGGACTTTTGTATTATTTTGAAAGCCTGTTGAGTAGGCTGAGTGAAAGGTCACCTTCCCCAAAACATGTTTCTTTCTTCATTCAAAGTTAGTTGAGGCCAGGCATAGTGGTACTAGGCTAGGAGTTGAAAACAATTTTATGGGTTGGAAATACAGGAAGACCATAGCTGCATGGTTCATGTCCAGTGCATGTGATGTCAGCTGAGCTAGAGGATCTATTTCTAAGAAGCAGCATCTTTCACAGGTCTGGCATGTGAGTGCTCCCTGGCTTGACTCTTTCCACAGAACATCTTGTCCTCCTGGGCCTCCCACATAGCTCAGACTTTATGCCATCTCAAAACATTCAAAACTTATTACATGGAAGCTCAGGCTCCAAGAGCTAGTGTTCTGAGAGGTCCAAGTAGAAACAGAAAAGCTCATGGTCTAAGGTTGGAAGTTCACAGGTGAAATTTCTGTCACAAGTCAATAAAGCCAGCCCATATTCAAGTAGATAAGTTAGAATGTATTTGTAGCCATTTTTTATGTATGTCAATAATAATTACAAATAATACAAGTGAGGATCAAAACTTCAGTCTTTCCTATTCTGCTCAATACAGCAAAGTACAAGCTTTAAATATTCTGCCATTTGCCCAAATATATCAGGTGATGTATTCTGGGTTTTCATCTACATATTATAGATACTATAAGATGGAGATATAGAAGATGATAAAGCAAGTGTGATAAAGTTAACCTTTGGGGAATCTGAGTGGATGGTACAGGGAAATTTTTCATGTTTTCACAGATCTGGATTTTTTAAAAAATGCATATGTGGTCCATTGTACTTTTGTAGGTGATGGTCTGAGCCAGACCACAAAAACTTGAGTAGGGTTTAGAAAGGGCAATGGGAAAGTGAAGCATATTCCATGCGAAAGCAGCAGAACTAAAGGCACAACTACAGGAATGAGAGGGAACCTTCAAGAAATAAGCAGGTGGGTTTGGCTTGGGAGATGGCTGGAGCAGCAGATGTGTAAGTTCTGATGGATGAACAGGGACAGATTACAAGAGGTGGAAAGTCTAGAGGAGCTGTTATTTCATTCAGAGGGAAATTTATTTTTTATTTTATTTCTTTATTTTTATTATAATTGTTAATGCATATTAATTATAAAAATTAACTGGCTTCAGTGTGTTATTTCCATACATTCATATGTATGGAATACATACATTGATCATTTTTTTCCTCCCTACCCTCTCTCACAGGAAATTTTTACAAAGAACTATTCTACCTTTTGCCAACGGACAGGACATAGTATGCAAATTTATAGTATAAAAAGATCTTAAACATAGTACTTGTAGAGAGAATTAATGTAGAATAGTAGTTTAAAAGCATCAGTTTATTGGACATTTGTAAGCTTTAGACAGCATATATATTCATGGAGTAGATACTCCAAGAAACATGGTTACTTTAAAATATATGTTAATTCAGACCTGTGTTCACAGCAAACCAAAACAATTTGGGTTTATTCTATTTCTTTGATTTTGTGAGGACCTATAAGGACTTTAGAGATGAAACCAAAAATATATTTAGATCAGTATAATTTGGAGCCATGGGGAAACCATGCTGAGCAGGGAATCCTCTAAGTCAGAAACTAAGTCTAGCAAAAATTCTTGATTATCGTGGAAGACAAACCTGAACACAAAGATCCACTGCTACCTGTACTGAAGGCTCTAATTGTATCCCCTGGTATGGTGATTTAATAACATACTTATTAAAAATGGAAAAAGACTTGTATTGTAATTTCTGTAGTTCTCAGAAGTGATACCTACATTTTATTCTTTCCTTTCCCTTTCTGTCTTATCTTTTCCCATTGCTTCTATACAAATATTCACTGTTTCTTTAAATCAAATTTAATTAAGAGGTTTTCCTGTGGTTTTCCCCTGTTGTGTCGTTGGAAGCAGTTTAATCCTGAATCTTTAATAAATGCAAATGGATTAAAGGAAATCATGAGTTCAAGATTATTTTAACTTCACTGGCATAATTGTTAATATCTCCACTTTCCCCTGGGATGCACAGGATTACATCAATTAAATTGGTCTCTGTAACTGAACACAGTAACCATAAATGTGACTATTGTGTGTTCACCAGCACCGTTTAGATATTTAATTTGCTTGGCAGTAATAGATTGTCAGAGCAGTAAACGTGAGGCAAGTAATGTAAGCGGTGTAATGATGGTAATTATCTGAATGGATCGATTGTCGTGTTATTGCAACGTGATATGGGTAGGAGCAAGATATAGACATCCCATATAAATTCCCATTTTCAGCTTTATTTCCATGCACTTTTTCCAAGACATTTTAAGTGAAAACAACATAAACTGGCATTGCTGTTCTCTCCATTATCTCTTCCCATTATCCTTCGCAGTTTCCTTACTAATATCAGGCTTACCAAAGCTCCACTTCTGCAAGAAAGCAGTAATGTTGAAGAATTGGAATTATAGCACTTTCCCCTGTGTGATTCATACTACCCAAATATTTGAACTAGAAGTCACTTCATGTGTTGGCTAGTTTATCCCACTCATTTTTAAACTAAAGAACTATAAACTCAGCAAGGTTAAATAACTTATTAAAGGTCGCACACCCTGGCATTACCCAGTAAATTTGCAATGGAATGGAACTGGAACCCAAAACCTGAATTCCCAATAGGCCTGGGGGAAGAACCAAATATTTGTGCCAGTTGCAAGGTATGGATATTCAGAAGGACAAGCTGGCAGAAATCCCTAAAGGAAACAAACACACCAGGAAAACTTTCAGTTTAGTTTGGCTAGGAAACAAAGAAAAAGAACAGTCTAAGCATTTCCAGTTGTCCAAAAGTGATGAGCCTGAGAGCAGAAATTCTGGCTGTTGCAGATGTCTGTCCGTGGTGATAACTGAAAGGACATGGCAGGATCCTACCTGGGGGACAAACATGTTAGAGCGGTCACTAGAGGAAGGATGCACACCCAGAGGAGCACAGTTGAGGATAAAGGATAAGAGCTGAAACCTGAAGAAAAAACAGGTGTTTGGGTGCTGGAACTGGAATTATGACTAGGCAGAGATGATCCAGCTAGCAGGAACACCTTGGAATGGACCTTTCCCCACCAGTGCTCTGCATTTCAAATTAGTATAAGTAGAAAAATAAACACCAAATACCCACAGAACTACTGCATGCCTTTGTGCCCAGGGATAATGATGGAGGAAGGTGAGGGGAAAGCACACCCAGAATGAGGAAAGTCAGTAACAGGTGCACAGCGCTGATCACAGGTGGAGACAGGGCCTGGCTGTAAGGCAGGGCTCAAAAGTGTACGGGCCCCAGGTGACTGTCTCTGAAGTGTCACATGTCTGGGGAGAAGAAGATGCAAGTTGGAAATGTGATTGTGAAGGGTAAGAAAGGAAGAGGGGACAGTTCAAAATACTACAAATAATCATTATCCATTAAAAAGACCAAAAGGAGGTCAGGGGCAAGGGTGGAAGGATTGTATGTGAGCATGATATGTTCTGGTAAAATAGAAAGGATATGGCTACAACAGGGTAAGAAAAAAAGAGAGAAGGGAAGAAAGTTGGTTGTTGTATATGCAGTGAAGGAGGGAGTGGAAGGACTTTATTTTAACTAAACAGTAACAAAACGAGACAAATAAAGGGGGGGCGGTGATCAGTAGTGAAGAACCTGCAGGAGTTGGACAGGAACGGGGGAGGAGAGGAAGGAGCACCTCACTGTGACTCTCTTAGTATAGTTTTTACTTTTGGAATCATGTTAATATTTTACATATCCAAAACAATAAAATGAAGGCAAGAAGAGGGGAAATTAAATTTTAATTCTCTTGGAAACAAATAATCTGAACTAAATTTCCAATGAATAGCATAACCACCCTAAAGGTAGGGGTGGAGAACCAACCTAGCAACTTCCAAACACAGAATTATTATTACATACCTCCGTTCTAAAGAAAAAAAAGTGAACTCTTCCTAGTACTGTTGTTTATAGTGTAACTATGTCATATGCACTGTGGGATGGAACAATTCAGTGTTGGGAGCCTGGTTCGCAGTGCCCAAAAAGGAAGATACAGAGATGAAAAGGGGAAGGCAAGGAAGAAGAAAACATCCAGTTAGCAGAAAGTTAATTTTTTTCCACTAAAAGGGACTGGAAGCAAAGACTCCTTATGGCATTTATAGGTATTGACATGCCGATTGTTTTTGCAAATACCATTTCCTAAATCAAAAGAAATGGGGTTCCTTGGAGAGATGGTTGATTTCAGAAGTGAAATAAGGAAAAGGCAAGATGGGTTTAGAACAGTTACCTGTGCCAAAAAAATGAAATGTCTTAAAAATGATGGTTCTGTGTCACAATGGTAAAAATACCAGGTTTAAGGGGCTTGCCTGCACAAAACTGGGGTGATTTGAGAACTTACTATTAACAGTATTGTCTTCTAACTCTGAATAACAAAGAATCTATGCATAAATGCTGATAAATAGGGAATGTGCTTTCCTATGCTAGATACACATTTGTGAATATATAGTTATCACCTCTTATTGATGGTTTCATTTTCCATAGTTTCAATTATCCACCATAGATTATGGTGTGAAAATATTAAATAGAAAGTTCCAGAAATTAATAATGCATACGTTTTAAACCATTCAGAGTTATGTGATGAAATCTCACTCCACCCTGCTTGGGACATGAATCATCCTTTCATTCAGTGTATGTATGCTGTATACACCACCTACCTGTTAGTCATTTGATAGTCATCCTGGTGGTCAGATCAACTGTTGCCATATCACAGTGGCTGTGTTGCAGTAGCCCTTAGTTTATTAATAATGACCCCAAAGTGCAAGAACAGTAATGCTGGCCATTTTGTCACAGTGCACTTTTTATAGTTTTCTATTTTATTATTATTTATTAATATTTTACTGTGCCTGATGTATAAATTAAAATTTATCCTAGGTATGTATGCATGGGAAAAACACACAGTAATCTATCACTTAATGGGATGCATTCTGAGAAAGATTTCATCAACTAATATATTTATTGTGCAAACATGATAGAGTGTACTTACAAAAACTAAAACTGCTATGGTATCTCTAGGTGATAAAACCCAAGGAGACCATCATTTACCAAAACACCATTATGTGGTGCATGACTTTATGTAGGGTTCAGTACTCTCCTTGGTTTCACTGAGGGTCTTGGAATGTATTCCCCACAAATAAGGAGGACGGCTGGAGTTAGAAATCACCATTTCCAGCCAAAGTAGCCATTGATTCAGGTAAGAATTATTGATGGTTGCTAAAATAGGTAGATGAAATTTTGATGAGCAATAGAATACTTTTAAAGTCTCAAAACATCTCCACCAAAATTGCTTACTAGTCACAAAAGAGAAGATATTACCTTTATGGTAGAGAGATTGGGCAAACCCTATGCTAACCACACAATCATGCAATGAAAATTAACATGTCCAGTAATGGAATGGCTATCCTGTGACAGCATCAAATCTGTGATATTGCTGTGTGTGCATGAGGAAACTTCAGACAAACCCAAATAAGCAACATTCCACACAGTAACTGGCCTCCCCTATGAAAGGAAAGGAGGGGAAGGGAAGAGGAAAACCAACAGCACAAAAATGTAGGAATTGTTTCAGGTTAAAGGATACTGGAAGAATGGTAATGACAGTTGAATACCATGCATGATTGTAGATAGCTCTGTAGAATAGAAAATTTTTTTTCTGTAGAAGAAATTGTTAGGACAAATGACGAAACTGGAATAAGGACTATAGATCAGATTGCTGTACTGTATTGATGTTGTACTTCTTGAAATAGAAAACTAGGTTGTGATTATGCACAAGAATGTCTTTTTTATTCAGAAATACAGAAATGGATGTATTGAGGGATAAAAGCTGTCATGTCTGCAACCTACTTTCAAGGTGCAGAAAAAATGAGGGGAAAGAGAATGATATAGCAGATGTGTCAAAAGGTTAATGATTAGAGGATCTGAGGAAAGGTGCGTGGGAGTTCTTTATACTGTTCTTGCAAGCAATTCGTCTATATAGTTGAGATTATTTCCAAATAAAAAGTAAAAGAAAATAGATGGAGAGAAACAATGAAGGAACATGTTGATCTAGGTACCATCAGATCAACCATGTTCTCTCCACACTAATGTGGAATACCCCTTCCCAATGTCAAGGGGGATTGCTGCATAGACATAGATAAACCAGCTTTGCGTGGCTAATCATTGTCACTGTGCTGGGTAAGGTTGAGATGCAGAGTCCAGGATGCAGATAGGGACCACTGCGGCCACAGTGGTAGTCACCAGATGTGGAGGGCAGCTTTCATGTCACGTGTCAAGCTCCTTCTAAAACCTAATATGCCTATGTAGAATGTTTTCTCTTATTATTCCACATTGTAGTCTAATAATCATATTCAACATCCACGCATTCACAAGACTATGAGGAGCATGAAAGCATTAATTAGAAGAACAATAGCAGGAAGAAGGATGCTTCAGAATAGTTCAACTCTTGTGTTTCTGGTGTCTTTTTATGTTCAGAAGACATTGGTTAACAATGAAAATAACATGTTTGGTTTGGTTTGGAATTTGGCTTTCTCATGACTTTACCTGAAATTCTTTTCTGTGGCCTCAACAAATATTAGTCTGTGAGACTGTGACAGTCCTTAATGAAGTAGATTAAAACATTCCTTACATTTACATTTTCATAGAACGAGAGATAAACATTGTAATCTTTCTATGGAACACTCTCACACCACGCCGTGATTTGTGATTTGATTTTCTACCTGTTCAGAATATCAAGTTTTGCATTTCTTAAAACTAATGCAGTTTTGTGAGCAGATTGATAAGACAGAAGTCACCCCTGAGATATTTATAAGAGTATTTAGGGCAAACTTGTCAAAACTACTTCTAAAACATTACTTTGGATCCTAAAGAGATATCTTTAGTAACTTCATTGCATAAGTTGTCACATAACACAGCATTTCATTGATTTATTTGTGTTATTTTTGTACCTTACCACAGGCAGAAAATTCAGCACTGGCTTTGGAAAATGAAAATCAAAGACAACAGTATGAGAGATGTCTTGATGAGGTAAGATGAATGGAGATACCGATAATGAGAGTCTGGACTAGTTAGGATTCCCTTAATCATGTCTTAGTGCATTTGTGTTCCCAGGCTCCACAGAACATGAACATTTTCCACTCCAAAAGGAAGTTGTAAACTTGTGGCCCTTGAGAAGGAAGATTGGCTGTGTGTGTTTGTGTGTGTACTCGCTTCTCTCACTTTTCCTCCCTAATTCCATGCACAGGCATGTGTAAACTCCTTTCATTCATTGTTTAATATTCTTAGGGCATAATTGGGGTGTGCTTCATTGTGTGATCAATTCCTTCTGTTCAATAAGTATGATCCCTGCTTGTGAATGAGAAAGAGTACATTGGGGCATGTTGCATCTGCAATTGGATGCCATTTCTGAAAAAGCAAATCTTTGATAGAGTGGGTGGGGACAATGCTCACAGTTGGCAGCCAGGCAGGAAACAATCAGTAGATTGAGCACATGCCAAGAAGAAAAAAGCAAGTGAGGAAGAAAATTCAAGCCAAATAGAAGAAGACAGGACCACACGCATGAGTAAACTCAATAAATATTATTTGATGATAATGAAGAGATGAGGTCAAAGACAGCCTGTGTCTGAGAGTTTGGGGGAGGACAGGGGAAGATGTCAGTGCATGCAGAGCCCTTGTCCTTTCCACCTGGCACTGTCAAGCGTGGAACTAGAACCAATGAGCCTCCCTGCTGGGATTAGCCATTTGCCCTAGGAGTAGTTCTCTTCTGGGACTCATCAATGATTGCAGCCATTATTTAGATAAGATGACTTCTTTAGACATCTTCCCATCACCCTGAAATTCACCCTTGTCTGGGAGATTCAAGTTTGAGATTTTTTGAACTGATTTTTAGAAAAACCACACTCAATCTCATTTTGTTACTTTACCAGTGAGAAATTAGTCTTTTTCTCCCCATGAACAATTAGGCAAACCTTTTCTCATAAGTGTCTCTTCATATTTCTTACCCTTTTTCTTTCCCCCCGCCCCTCCTTGCACATGCCATCCCAGAAGTAAAGAGCATCATCTCAAATTGCAGCTGAGGCATCATACTGTCATATGCTTCTTTAGTCCTTTCAAACTACAATAGTCTCTGTCATTGGAGTACTTTGCTTACCCACAACAGTATTTCTTAAAACGTGATCTCTGGTCAGCTTCCCCTGGAACCTTGTAGGGAATGCAGATTCTCAGGCCCTGCTCCAGAACCTCAGGATGAGCCCAGTAATCTGTCACCAAGATCTCTAGCTTGCTGCTGTACTTGTAGCCCTGTCCGCCTAATACAGGCAACATTTGTTGCTTGTATGTGGTTGGAAAATTCTCAAGGTGTCCCCAGAAAATTGCTTGTTTAATATGCAGTATTTTAATTGTTTAATATGTTCGACTACATACATTGCTTACTCAAGCAAAATGGGCCTTTGCAATCCTCTACCCTGTCAGGACTTAAAAACCCAAGTGATCTTTTCAATGTCCAAAATTAAAAGAATCACAAAATGTTAGTTGACATCAAAGAGGGCATAAGGTCTCTGGGTCTTGAGAGGTCAATTCAGCAGCCCTTATCCCTGCTCTCAGCCTCTTTTTCCAATCAAAGTTTAGGACAAGAAAAATCAAATAGACCTATGAGTATTTAAAGGAACAAACAGTGCCCCTGGTCCATGCACATTGATCAGCAACATTTGCTTTAACCTCCTGCTCAGAAATTTCCAGTGAGACTTTATCTGCATTCAGAAGTCAAATCTATCTGACATCAGAGAAACCTCCTATTTGTCACAATTCTCCTATGAGTCATCCCTCTCCATCCATCAGAAAGCTCACCACATCTCTCCACATAGGCCACAGTCTGTTTTTTGTATGTTCCCCAATGGCTGCATTCTGTAGGTTTTGTCAAAATGGGTTGCACAAAACATAAGTTTTTGCCCACAAAGCCATTTCATGTACTTTTCCACTGAAGGAAGAATTTTTAAAGGGAAGTTCCTCTGTTCTTAATTGCAAAAATTAACAGTTGCCAAAGAGGCGATTTGCAACAAAGAACCACCTCTGAGCAATGCAAATGCTTTGTATTCTGGAGTACTGGCCCCCGATTATGCATGCCAGTTGTTTTATAACTAATTACATGAGGTAGACAATCTATTTCCATGCATTGTAAGAGAATGCTCTCAAAGGGGTAGTTCAATGTACTAATAATGCCAACTAGAAATTCTTTTCAAGGCTTTTTATACTAATTAGACAAACTAACAAGGTAAGGCCTCATGTAAGCTATTTCCTTATGAGTAGGTTTCACAAAACATACCTGGGTGGATAACACAGCAAATTTAAAATGCTCCTAAGTTCTATCTGTGCCAATTGGTATGTTTTAGGAAATGGAGAGCATATTAAAGATTTGAGGAAAACACTGGGAGTCTTATATTCCTTCTATAGTTTCTACAAAAAAAGCATGTTTATCTAGGTGTGTTGGATCATGCCTGAAATTCCAGTACTTGGGAGGCTGAGAAAGGAGGATTGCAAATTCAAGCACAGCCTAAATAATAAGGCAGCAAGACTGTTAGTAACATAATGAGGCCCTGTTTCAAAATAAAACAATAACAGAAAGGACTGGGGCTGTAGCTTAGAGGCAGAATGCCCCTGGGTTCAATCCCTAGTACCACACACACACACACACACACACACACACACACACACACACACACACACACTCCACATGACCTCGTCTCTCCCCATCCCCCCTTTTCTTTGCTTTGCAGTACAAAAGCAAACTCAAGGATTGATCCCATTTGGGAGGCAGTTTGGAGGTGTTTGTATTTGGATCTAGTTTCTTGGTCAGTTCCTTTGACAGGCAGTTTACTGGCAAGCAGGGAACTGCTGTTTATTGACAGTATTGCCTTGGCCTCAATTCCTTTCAATCAACTCTTCCCATGAAGAGAATTATAATGCTATGTATAAAATAAGTAAAATCACATCTCCTCCAACCATTGCATTGCATTTAGATGAATGTTGTTCTGTCCTACAAACCTTGACTGGGTATCAGCCTCACCTGGGCCTGGGAGCTCATGGTGCTGCCAGAACAGAAGTGAGAGTTGTGGAGGATCACAGAGAGAAGAAAGGAGAGAAACTCAGAGAGCCAGGGAGCTGCAAGGTGAACTTCAGAAACAGGTAGCAGGGTCACCAAATGGCTGGAGGGGCAGTGATGGGGCAAGGCTAGATAAGACATCTTCATCAGAGGCAGCTGAAGCAGGTGAGGTTTCACATGCAGGACCGTAGGTGGTTCTCACCCTTACCCACACTTGGACTTGCTGGAGAGATTTAAAAGCACTGCTGCTGGGGTACCATCCCAGAGATTCTGATCTGATTCTGGACTGGGATGGAGACTGGGCATTTGAATTTTTTAAAGCACCTGGGGGATTATAAATTAAGGTGAACAACCACTAGCAGGAGTTTCCCAGGTGCTGTGTATCAGGGAGTCTGCGTAAGAGGATGATAGAGTAGAGACAAGCTTGGATATAGTGACAGAAGCATGGACCCACATGGGAGTTTTAGGTTATTTCTGAGTTAACACAAAGCTACTAGCCAAAAAATGTACACCATCCCAGAGTTTCTCAAAGTCTCTTCTTAAGACCCTTCTGCCTCAGAAAGATGTGTGGGATTATGGAAAAATGTGTGTTCTGAGGCCTCACTCAGCAATCTCCATCAGTATGCTATGTTAGGAGTGGAAATTGGCAGTTTTTGCAAACTCCTCAGGTGGTACAGCTTTTGCACATGAAGTCAAAGCATCTTCTATCCCCTCTGGACCACCCAAGCTGTCCTTACAGTCAGTGATGATGCTGTGGTGGAAATCTACTACAACCACTCACTTCTCAACACAACAGGGAGGAAAATGAGACCATTGAATGTAGTTCAGAAACAGGAAAAAGAAAAAAAATAAAGACCAGAATATCTTTTAGACCAAAACTGAATAAAGACAGAGTAGGTTGTTAAGAACAGTTCTCACCTAATCCTTGTGCTGTGTGCCTAGGCTGCGTTGTGGAATCATCACCAGGTAATTCTCCTACATATCCCACATTTGAACCCTACGTAGTCTCTAAAATCAATGTCCTGATAGGTGTAGTAGGAAACAATTCTGCTTGTGGCTTCCATGTGCTCCAAATGCCCACTTCATGGATGGGCCATGAAATGAACAGGTGATCTTCTCCTTCTACACCAGCACCGATGTTCTCTTGCTCTATTTGCCATTATTTCTTCAGGACCCAGCAGGAACCTTGGCCCATACTAGGTGCTTAATGCATATTTGTTAAATGACTAAATGAATGAATGGAGACTAGCAGTAGGAAATTAATTTCCAAATTACTTTTCCCTGAAATCCCACATACATATTTAGACTAATTTCTTCAGCTATCTCCTCAGAGATGAATAGTCATTTATTATGCACCGACCCCAAAGATAATCCAAAGGCTAAATCAGCTGAAAAAAAAAAAAGAAGTACACCCACTTAAAAGACTGATTTGAATTAGAAGAGACCACATGGGCTTTGGATTAGGAAGACTCTAATATTGTCTCAGCCCTCTCATCCTGTGGTATACTGGGCACAGCAACTCTTCAAATTTCTTCCTTAACTACTCATTTTTTTCTTACATGTTTATTATATAGACTAAATGAATAGTGTAGGTCCTTAGTGACTCTGTGTGTGTGTGTGTGTGTGTATGTGTGTGTGTGTGTATGTATTGCTGGATTGCTGGAGATTGAACCTAGGGTCATTCTACCTCTGTGATACAACCCCCTGAACTATTTATTATTTTTATTATTTTGAAACATGGTCTTGCTAAATTAGCACATACTGGCCTTGAGCCTGATATCTTCCTGTCTCAGCCCCTCAAGTACTAGGATTTCAGGCATGCACCAGGACACCCAGCTTGTGAATTCTACATATATATTACCTGTACAAGAACACACACCTCATTCATTTACAAATGAAATCTCTTATTTTCAAATCTTTCCTTTATTTTTTATTCATTTTTGTGGTACTGGGGATTAAACCCAGGGGCATTCTACCTCTGAGCTACACCCTAGCCTAATTTTATTTTTATTTTGAAACAGGGACTCACTAGGTTGATTAGAGTCTCACTACTTACTGAGGCTGCCCTGAACCTGAGATCCTCCTTTCTCAGCCTACAAGTACTGGGATTATAGGCATGTGCCCCCACATCCAACACAAATCATCCTTTCTTACATTTTTGGCTAAAAAGGCATTTTGTTCTCTGAAATTCAACTCCTCGGGTTCACCTTTATAAACATTTATGGAGTGACTACTTCATACCAAGCCCTTTGCAGGGTGGTTTCTCTATATCTGTCTTCTCATAGCATTAGACAGCTCCTCTACTTTATGGATGAGAAAAGTCAGGCTGCTTCCCCATTCCTGTACATGTCAGTCTACAACATCAACATGGACAGTCACTGAACCCAAGTTTATCTTGTGATTCTGGCCTAATTTTCTTCCTGCTTTACTCCAGCTGCCTCACTATAGTAAACCAAGTCCTGAAGCTTAAAAAATTCTTTTCAAGCACATTTTCAAACACGCATGCTTTTCCAACCAGGTTTTTAAGTTACCTTGCTGACATGACAGTTTCTTTGCATGATGAAATAACACATCAAAGTATGAAAGCAAGACAGCCAGGCAGAGGAGGGCCATCTAAGCATGATGCCTTTTTCTCACTCCCCTCCAGTGATCTGGCTGAAGTGGCCCCTCCCTCTCCCTCCAGGGGAGCCCTTGCCATCTTCCCAATGCCTGAGAATTGACTTGTCTCAGAATAAACTTCCTAGGGGGACATGTCTTTCAGCCCAGAGACTATTTTGCAATAAAATATTAGACAACCTAGCAGCCCCAACTTCTCCTCCTCTCCTGCCCACTTCCAGAATGGTGCCTGGAGGAATCCTGACCCTGGATAGCTGGCAAGAGGAAGAACTAAGTCTTGTGCAGAAAGAAGATGAGCTGGGTGTCAGAAAAGCTAGCTGACCTGACAGCATTCATATTGCGAAGGAAAGGAGATGTGCTGAGGTGTTCTACTGGGCACCTCTGTCTCACCTGCAGCCCTGCTCCATCTCCTAGGAAAAAGGGAGGAAGCCTCCACAGAAAGGCAGAGAGAGAGGTTGTAATACCAGCCAGGACTTCAGGCTGTCAGGGTTGCTCAGTGTGTCTCAAGTCCCTCTGGCCCAGCCCAGCTGCTATTTTTCCTTTCTTTGGAGAGGAAGCTGGCAGGTGACACTGGAAGTTATTTGTTCTCATTAGCTGGGCCTGCTGGTGTGTGATTATTTGCAACCCAAATGCTCAGGGCAGGATGCTAGAGCATCATGGGCAGGGCTAGTTCCAGGCCTCATCTTGTAGGCCTGTTCCAGGAGGGCACAGGCATGAGCTCAAAATAATTGTTCCATTGATGTGTCTGGAAAGCTGAGCTGTTAAAAGTAGTAACAAAACCCAGGAAACTGTCTTTATAGGCAATGCAGAGAAAAGCATTTGTAAACCTGCCTGCTCTTCTGCAAAGAACCCGTGAGTCCTTCTGGGTAATAAAACCCGATGTCAGTAAGTAAAGAAATAATGTATTAGTGTATCTTTGTTCAGTTTTCAAGTAGAGCAAACAATTGTCTAAAGTACATGCCAGAAGGAACTGTTCAGATAGAGTCTGTAAGCCTGTAGGGCAACTACTTGGATTGCAAAGATATAACACATTTCCTCTTGTGGGCTGTTACAGTTAGGATATTACTCTATGTCTCCCATTAAATCATGGATAGAGCTATTTTATGTGACCACTGATACGCAGAATGGTTTAAGTGAGACCAGTTTGAAGGAAGAAAAGAAAATATTGATATTCGACAGTTTTATGAGGATGTAAATCAAATTCAGTTTGAAATAAAAAAAAAAGGTAAATTATTTATGGTATGAATTAACACTGTTCTTGATTCAACCTGCATGAATAGTTCACTTCTTCTGATTTGTTTTATTTGCTGACAATAAGATAGTTTGGCTTTAAATTTTCAGCTACTAATGGATCAGAATGAATGTTTAAAAATTAGAATGGATGTTTAACAAAGATTTTCACAAAGATGTTATCAACCAATTTGTCGACTGAAAGTGATTTATCATTATTGTGATCATATATGAACAAAGAGTAAAAGAAAAAGTTAAGCATCAGTTAATGAAAATATGGTTTGTTATGTTCTGTGGTATTAGTTGGGTTTGCTTCTTAAACTTGGGCTTCACTGAAAATATGACTAAAAATACATTTTCTCCAAAAGCGTAGTTTCAAAACATGAAAGGCCTTTCTTATTTTTGCTTAATGTCAACAAGTTACATTTGGAATGGCTTCTAATGGGAAAAGAAATCCCTCCTGTACCTACAGTTTGACTAATAATTATGGATAACCTGATCCTAGTCATTCACTACTTGTGGTGTGAATGCCTCTGAACCAAAAGTTGATGACAGCTTGTGTTTTAATTTTCTCTGAGACTTACTGGTAGCCAACTGTCATGAAGGATGTGCTGTTTTGTCAATATTGAGTCAAGAAACAATTAAGCTCCGTGAAAACATTCTTACTATAATCTGTTCCACTATCCTAGACAGAGAAACAAGCACAAATAGTTTAGCATCACCCAAAATAAATGTGTCATCAAGAGAAACAGGACAGAAAGTGAGCTGCACAGTCTTTGGCTAGATGTGAGAATTACCATGGTGATCACGTGTATATCACACTCTGTTAAAATTGTGTGATCGTAGTTGTCAACCCACTACCGGTTAACGGATACTACCATATCGCAGTCATCAAGCTTTGCAAATAGGGTCTTAGAAAATTTGTTTTGAAAAATGAAGGAAGAAATGAATACACAAAGTTACCTTATATCTGGGATATTTAAATATAACCTGTCCACCTTAATTTTATCAACAGTCTCCATGTGGGTACATGGCTTCAAGATTATGATTAAGTTTAGTAGATGATTCTTTGTCAAGTGTTTTGAAATCTGCAGATGAAAAAGGAATCTTGGCATGCATACACACACACACACACACACACACACACACACACACACACACACACGAATGATGATGGTCATGTGGAGAATATGCCAGATCTTTGAAACATCAAGGACACAGTATTGGTTTTATATATAGCCTTTAACACAAACAGTATCACATGCCCTCCTAAACCAGTCACTGAAGAGGAATGAATTGTCAAGATTAACTTGTCCTGGGCTCACCTCCTTGGATCCAGGTGGAGGCAGTTGTCCTAGGTTACCTTATGCCTGAAGAAAATTAGTGTTCTGATAATACATTAGATAGCATGATATTTGATTGTATATTGGATGAAACTCAAAATAATAGTAACTATTTTATTCTCACATAGAAGTTCAAAGGCAGACAGTACAGCCCCATGACATCATAGGGACCAGGCTTGTCCTATTTTTCTGCCCAATGTGACTTCCATTATCATTATCAAGATAGTTACTGAAGTTCCTGCTATCACTTTCATTCTGATACAGGAAAAGGAAGAAGATGGCTGCCCATCCCTCTTTTATAGAGACTTCCTGCAAACCCAAGAAAACATCTGCTTATATAGCATTGGACAGAGCTTTGGTAAATTGGGACACATAGCTATAAGAGATACTGGGAAATGTAGTCAGTTGGTCTTGCACAGCCAAAATAAATTGGGGTTTGTTACTGAGGAAGAAGAAGTAAAAAACTATTAGGCTTTATCACTGCTACAGCCACAAGAAGACAGGTGAAGCTGTGACTCAGGGAAGCAGGACACATGGGAAATGATATGTAGTCTCCAGTCTCTACCATTCAACTTTCTCTCTCACAAGTAATTTTAAGCATTTAAACAGGAAGACAGCAAAGGAATAGGAAGGAGAGGCAAAGGACATCCTAAATCAGCAAAGTATAGAAACTGTGTACGGATAATTAGGATCATGTTTTGTACTGTATCATTTCTTAGCCTTCCTGAAGTACTTTACATATGAAAGGATATTATTTTTCCAAATATGGAAATGTGAAAGTCAAGGTATGAATGATCTTCTCAGCTGAACCATTTTAATTAGTAACAAGGTCACCTTTGGAAATAGCAAAATACTATCTAACAAGACCGGCTTATTATGAAAATAATCTGGTCCTCTGGAAGAAGAGAGTGAGGCACTAATTAGCCACAGTAAGCCATGGAAAACATATTGGTAAATTAGAGTTCATGCATATAAAGTCTCATTATTGTAAATGACAGCTTTCTGTCTTTATTTTTTAAAGGTAGCCAACCAAGTTGTTCAAGCTCTGCTCACTCAGAAGGTAAGTCACTTTCTGCCTTGATTCTTTTCAAAGTGCTTTTGTGAATAGAATGCAAATCACATTGTCAAACTAGGAAATGGTGATTGATAGACACAATGTTTTTCTATTTATTCACTTGGTTTAAGCTGTGTGGACGTTAGATGGGATATGAAGTAACATCAAGGAATGACCAATAGAACTCTATAATTCAAACTCTTGGTAAATTCATAGGAAACTCTGAAAATGAAAGATTGTCATGAGCCAAAAGGAGTAGTAGAGCCACCCTTTTTTTTTTTTTTTTTTTTTTTTTTTCAGTACTGGAGATTGAACTCAGGGGCATTCTACCTCCGAGCTATACCCCCAGCCCTATTTTTTTTTTTTATTCTTTATTTTGAAACAGGGTCTCACTGAGTTGCGGAATGCCTCACTAGGTAGCTGAGGCTGGCCTCGAACCCGGATCCTCTGGTCTCAGCCTCCCAATGCTGGGATTACAAGCGTGCGCCACCACACCCGGCTTGATTTTTATTTAGTAAATGCAAACTTTACATAATTTGGTGGAGGAGGATATGATGGCACATGCTTATAATCTCAGTACTTGGGAAGCTGAGACAGAAGGATGGCAGGTTCAGGAACAGCCTCAGCAAGTAGTGAAACTCTCATCAACCTAGTGAGAGACTGTTTCAAAATAAAAATAAAAAATAAGACTAGGGTTTTAGCTTGGAGGTAGAATGCCTCTAAGTTCAATCCCCAGTACCAAAAAGTAAAATAAATGGTGGATTCTTTTGATTTCTATGAAATGAATGTCCCTTTGGGACAATTAGTGAATATTAAAAGGAGCCTAAAATACTGTAAGAGGCCTTTGGTTAGGGAAGTGATTTAAATTCTCTGAGCTTTCATTCTTCTTTAAACTATGGATGACAATTTTGTGCACACACACACACACACACACACACACACACACACAGGCTAACTGTGGTGAACCTATCCTTTAGGACTCACTTTGTGGTGAATATCAACAAGAATGGCTACACATGAGATATTTGTATCTTCTCCTTTGCTACCTCTCCATTCTCCCTTACACCATATGAAATCCTTGGTCATTGTTAGCCCAAATCTGGCTGGATTGGTGAATGTTATTGAATCTATTCCATCTCTTTCCATAATCTCTCTCAGAGACCAAACTCTAGTTTCCTCAGATTTTTCTTGTTTCTGACTTTTCATTCTGTGAAACTAAGACTTCCTCTCCCAAAGGAAATCTCAGATTGTGTAGCATGACCAAGAGGATGTTGCTGATGAGAGCATGAGAGCAAAACAATTTGTGCCATCTTAATGTTTTTTTTTTTTTTTTTTTTTTTTTTTTTTTGGTACTGGGGATTGAACTCAGGGGCATTCTACCTCCGAGCTACACCCCCAGCCCTATTTTTTTATTCTTTATTTTGAAACCGAGTCTCACTAAGTTGCAGAGTGCCTCACTAGGTAGCTGAGGCTGGCCGCGAACCCGGATCCTCCGGTCTCAGCCTCCCAAATGCTGGGATTACAAGCGTGCGCCACCACGCCCGGC
>PVLC010017693.1:0-33336 GCA_004027655.1 Graphiurus murinus
GAGAGAGGGGTTATTGGAAGTCTGTAGGAAAAGCACTATTTGGAAAGACGACCTCAGCACTGTGTTTGTTATCGTGTATGTAAAACCTTTGATCCCAGAAAAGAGAGAGAGATAATAAAAGAGGTTCGAACCAGTAGCTTTTAGCCGGCGTCTTTTATTGGGGCCTCATGGCTGAAGGTTCAGCCTGGGGCGCCCAATAAAAACTATATTTTTCCTTTCCTCCCAGTGTCTCCTTTCTACCTAACTTTTATTCTTCCTATTCTACCTCATCAATTTCCTCTTTTTCCTGTATCTTCAACCTCTCTGGCTCTCTGTGGGATTCTTCCTAACAACATTCAAACATGCCCTGGGATCCTCCAAATAAAATGCCTCTTTCAAAAAACTCTATGCATTCTATATTTCTCTGTGATTGAACTTTTCTCACTCCTCCTTGCCTGCCAGTCTTTTGAGGAAATTATTTCTACCTCACCTCCCTTTTATCAGACTTTCTAATGCAGCTGGAACTTCCACCAATCCACTAAATCCATTCTTGTTAATATCATCAAAACAATTTTTTTTTTTTTTTTTTGGTGGTGGTGGTACTAGGGATTGATCAAAGTGCAGAGGGTTCTACTTCTGAGCTATACCTCCAGCCCTATTTTATTTTGTACTTTGAAACAGGGTCTTGCTAAATTATCATGTGCTAGGGCCTAGAATGTTCAATCCTCCTGTTTCAGCCTTCCAAGTACTGGAATTACAGGTGTGGGCCACTACACCCAGCTAACATCACAAAATTTCTAGACATTGCTAGATTAAAGGGAAAAAAAGACACCACTTACTTGATATTCTAAAACCATTTGGTGGTACAGTTGTCCACTTTTCTTTTCTTGGTTTTTGTTTTGTTTTTGCTGCTTTTATGATTTCTCCTCAGGCTCTTTCACTTTTCCTCTATTTTTTTTTCAACCTGCCCCTAAATATAAGAATTTCTTAGGGGTCATTTCTGGACTCCTTTATCTTCTCCTTATCTTTGACATTCTTATCCTAGGCAATATGACCCTCATGGCTTTAAATAATATTTGTGTACTTATGACTCTCAAACTCCCTTTTGAGCCCTAGTGTCCTCTATCCAGATTACCCAGTCATTTTTCCACTTGATGTCTCACAAACATCTCTAACTCAAGGGAATTTTTGCTTTTCTACCCTCCTGCCACACTGATTTCTTTCTCTTCAATATTTCCTGTATCACTATATGGCACCTTCATTCATCTAGCCATTCAATACAGAAACCTGGTAGTTCTGTCTTCCCCGTTTCCATCATTAAGACTTGCCAATGCAACCTGCAAAATATGTATTCTGTTCATTTCTTTTTTTTTTTTTTTTTTTTTTTGCGGTACTGGGGATGGAACTCAGAGGCATTCTACCTCCGAGCTATACCCCCAGCCCTATTTTTTTATTCTTTATTTTGAAACCGAGTCTCACTAAGTTGCGGAGTGCCTCACTAGGTAGCTGAGGCTGGCTGCGAACCCGGATCCTCCGGTCTCAGCCTCCCAAATGCTGGGATTACAAGCGTGAGCCACCACGCTGTTCATTTCTTTACAAATTAATTGCTAATGTCTTAATTCAAGGCATTATTTTCTCTTGCCTAAACTACTTTACCAGCCTTCTAACAAGTCTTCCTCTAATCCATTGTCTGCACAATAAAAAAGATTATCATTTGAAAGTGTAAATCAGGTTACTCCATTGCTTAAAATCTTCCAATGATTTCTCATTGTATTCAGAATTAAATCCAAACATCTGTAAAGCCTTGTATGATATGCTCAGCCCTACTTACCTCTATAGCATCATTTCATCCCTACTCAGCAAGGCTTATCGAATTATTCACAGTTCAGATGCAGAGTTTAGTTCATTGGTCCTATAGGGTTTATAATTAGAGCTTTGATAAAAGAATGAATGTTACTATGTTGAAATAGCATTTTTTGTACCTACCAATGTATAAATTTACAGAAGTTATACTTATAGGGCTCAAAAGTTTGTCATGCTGAATTATAGTAGAGAAGTCACTAAATTTTTGATACTCAGTTTAATTGCTATACATTTTTTTTAAAGAAAAGTGGTCATGGAAAGAATGGTCAGTATTTTTTGAGAGATCACTGTATACTGGACGCTGTCCTATTCATTTTTACATGATTCAATTTTCCCCAACTACATTTTGAAGTAAATAGTATTATGAGAGAATTTAAGGTTTAAAGAATAACTTTCTGAAGTTCATATAACTAATAAATAGCAGATTGAGATTCCAACTCTAACATACTGACCTCTCAACCCATGATTTTAACATTGCACACTAACTCTCATGATAAATTTGTATCTAGCTAAAACATCAGTGAAATGGCCAAGTTGGCTACTTCAGTAATTAAATCACTTTGGATAGGATCAAATTGTTACAAGTTTTAGATGTGTTTCTGTGATTCCTGGAATGATATGAACTTTGGTATATATCCCATGTCTTTCCAGTTCCCCAGTGAGGTTGTATCCATTGAGAACTGTACCTCAGCCTTCCTCACATTTTCTCATAACCAGCAGTACAGTGTGGGAACTGGATCATTGTTGACAACACCATTAGAGCCAAGGCCAGCAGTGTGATTCCTGGTATAAACCCAGGGCATCCTGGGACGGAACTAAGGAGGTGAACTGAATCAGATTCGGTTATACAATAGTCAGTGTAACAAAATCCTGCTTTTTATTTCACCCCTTTTTCAGATGTGGGGATTCTCTTCATTGATGTAGATGATGAAAAAGACATTGAAGGAGTTGTGTTATTCTGGTCTTTAGGAAATTAAATATAATGGCTTATAGAATGTTGTCTTTTGCTTATTATTGCTATTTATTTTTGTCCATTTGTCTGTATCCTGACTTCTTTTATTCTAATTACTTAAAAGCTCTCTTAATTCGTTTACATATGAAATCGAGTGTTCAAAGTTTTAGCTGATGTTATACTTTTCCCCCAAGAAAAATAAGAATAATTACCCTTAATATAATATTGAGACATTATGCAGTCATCATTATAAGGATTTAAATGTTCCTGAAATGCAGGCAGTTACTCTCTCCTTAGGCAATGCAGAACTAATAGTTTACAATTATATCATAAGGACATGGATGGTGATTTAGGTTATGAAATTGTTTTTAAAATAATTCTCTAATAATCCAGTAAACGGCCACTGGCGCTGTCAGTAATCATAACAATTTTGCTATGCTTCTAAATAAGATAATTAACAGGGTGATTATATATTATTTAAATGCAAAACACAAAAACTAATAAATTGGGCTTCTTCAAATTAAACAAAAGCTTTTGTTCTGTGAAAGACCTTGTAAGAGGATGGAAAAATAAGCTAAAGACAAAGAGAAATATTTGTTAACCATCCCTTTGTCTGACAAGAGGCTGCTATCTAGGATGCATATAAAGCGCTCAAAACTAAGTAGCTAAATAGCAAGGAGGGGGCTCAAGATGACTGAGGAGACTGACAAAAAGCCTAGGGTTCTGTAAGAAAATCGACCAAAGGAATCCTCCCTTAGCCTTTCTGAAGTAAGTGAGCAAGGCAGGAATAAGTAACAACTTCCTATAATCTATAGCAAAGCTGACTGTCTCTGAACTTTTTTCCCAATCGTTTTCTGGATTATTGAGCTCTGTGATCACAACCTAAACTACTGCACTGCACCAACAGTGCCAGCAGGGCAGATGAAGACCAGCAGCCCTGACCCCAACGCCAAGGGAGCCCCTACACGTGCACCTTGGAGCGGTGAGGGGCGGGGGGTTGGGAGGCAACATTCCCACAAAAGCGGCTCCACAAGAAGCGGCCTGAGCCCAGAGCAGCTCCACTGCCCCAGAGATCCTGCCAGGCTTGCGGCCAAGCCAGAGACCCCCCCGCCCCAGTGTTTATCCTCCTTGATCCATCCTGAGAACAGTCCCACCCACCCCAGTTGTGCAGAGAACAGCCCGTACAATCCAGATCTCAAACTTCCACAGGCAAAGGAAGCTAACAAACCTCACCACTGGCAAGGTCTAGCCAGAGCCACCAAGTCAGAGCCAAAGGAAGGTCTGGCTCAGGATAGAGAGCATCCCCCAGAGGTAGCATGGTGGGAAGCAGCAGCAGGACCCCAGACCCAGGGGCACCTTCAACCAAGACCTGCTAGCAGGGTCTCCCTGAAAAACGGTACCGCTTCTGTTATAGACCCAGTGGCAGGAACACAGGCCCAAGTTACAAGGGGGCCAGCTCAGGTTATGGAGAGACTGAGAACCACTGCACCAACAAGACCTACTCCACCACAGACCTTGCACCAGGAGTGTCTGTACAGTCTGAGCAGTGTCTCCAGTTTCTTGCTCTCTAGCACACACCTCCTGAACACAACAAAGGAGAAGTGAAACCCAACATAAGCACGAACCTCAGGGTGCCCTTACATCACGCAATCAGGATCACTGGGACTACTGACAGAGAGAGGATCTTCTCCCTCTCCAACCCAATATAGCATCAAAGCTACCTGGAGCAAGGAAGGATTCACAAACCTCAAACTGAACCAGAGAGGTGTAAAGAGAAGACTCAAACAAGTTCAAATTGACCCGCCTAGATCCTGCTCCCTAAAGGACAAAGGAAACAGACTCTACCAAGCAGGACAACCAGAGCTCATAACTATTTAGAATAGAAGAGGAGTCCTTTTCTGAAACTTCACTAACAATTAAATCAAGCCTCCACTCTAAGTAGATACGAAAAAAAAAAATCATCTTCTTTAAAGTTTGTATATATATTCAAAACTTTCTTATTTTTAACTCTTTTCTATATTTTCTTTTTTATTTTTCCTTTCTAATAAATACTTTTACATCTTTGTTATTGGTGGTATTTTGAAGTTATCTCTTCTGGATTCACTATTTTGTTTGTTAGTTTGATCTCTTTCTTCTCCTCTTTCTTATACTTTTATCATTATCTAATATTCATTTTTAATTCATTTAGTTTGGTTTTGAGTTTTAGAGTTTTCTGGTTTGTTTTGTTTTTGTCCTGTTTGTTTTATGCTACTAGTCTTGTTTGAGGTTTCTTCTCTTTCCCAATAGGGCCTTCCCTCCATGTGGATGTGTCTATCTATAGGTTACTCTGCAGCCTGATTCCATCTGAGTCCTTACCTTATCTTATACTTTTGTTCTATCTCACTCTCCTCTTCTACAGCATTTGGCTCTGTAGATGACAGCACAGTAATTTGCCTCTTCCCTTCTGATTGTTCTCTCTTTTGAACTGTCTCTGATACACTCTCTTCTCCCTAATCTTCATTCTACAAAATAATAGTTTCTACTTGTACATAAACTTCCCAACCTTGAGAGAAAACTCTGAATTCCAAAGATAGGACATCAAGACACAAATACTCTGCTGCTAGTTCTGCCAAATGCAGAACAGGCCAGAAGATAATCTACCAAATCCTATCCATCCACCTCTAGTGGATGGACACTGACAGTGAGCACTGGGAGAAGAGGCACAACTCCCCACAAAATGGAAGGAAGTCTGAAAAGAGCAGGTACTTTAGACAGCATTCCCAGTATATATATTCCAGCTAAAATGAAGACAGATCACTCTTCTGAAGAGTAAATAAAGCCTGTCCAGCTCAGTTGGCAGCCTAGAGGAGGTAACAAGGGAAAGAAGTCACTAAAATATTCCAGTCATGCCAGACAATATACCCAATTAAGGAAACAATGAGGGCTGGCCTTAAACACCCAGTTATAAGAAGCAGATGATTAGAAACTAATTAATACTTCATCACAAGTCCCTAAGACCCCTAAAAATATGGAGAAAAAGTCCACCAAAACTACAATTAATCCTCACAACCACATAATAACAGAACCCACTGAAATAGAGATGTGGAGGATGCCAGACAGAGGATTCAAAATTTTGATATTCAATATGATCAGTGATTTTAATAAGAAAACCAGAAGAGGCATTCAAGATGTTAAGAACTATGTCCGTAAAGAAGTAACAGAAAATCTGAATGAATTGAAAGAGTTAACAAACAATTACATTGAAGCTATCACCAAAAGAATAAACACATGACAAACAGGGTCTCAAACATAGAAGATAGTACAGTCAAAACTGAAAATATTGTCATGAATTTAGTAAAAACAACACAAAAGCAGGATCAGGATATCCAACAGCTTTGGGATAATTTTAAGAGACCAAACCTAAGAGTAATTGACATTGAGGAATAGAAGCTTAAACAAAGGGAATTAAGAATCTCTTTATAGTAATAAAACCAGCATGGTATCGGCACAAAAGCAGACACACAGACCAATGAAACAGAATAAAAGACAGAAACAAAGCCCCATATCTATGACCAGTTAATATTTGATAGAAGTGCCAAAGACATACACTGAAGAAAAGACAGCCTTTTCAATAAGTGTTGTTGGGAAAACTGGCTATCCATATGTAGAAAAAAAGAATTATACCCTAACCTATTACCCTGTACAAAAGTCAACTCAGGATGGTTCAAAGATCTAGAAATTAGACCAGAAATTTTGAAACTGCTAGAAGAGGGTATGAGAATAACACTACAATATATAGGAATAGGTAGAAACTTCCTCAATGACTCAGAAAATTAAAACAAGAATTAATGAATGGGATAGTATTAAATTGGCAGCAAAGGAAACCATCAAGATACTACAGAGAGCCTACAGAGTGGGGAATCTTCACCACCTACCCATCTGACAAGGGTCTAATATCTAGAATATATAAAGTGCTTAAAAAAAACACAACCCAATTAAAAGATGGGCAACCAAACTGGATAGACATTTTTAAAAAGGATTAATAGGATTAAAAGGATTAATAGAAGTGCTCATCATCTTTAGCAATCTGGGAAATGCAAATCAAAACTACACTGAGATTCTATCTAACTCCAGTTAGAATGGCAGTCATCAAAAACACAAATAATAACAAATTCTGGAAAGGATGTGGGGAAATAGGAATCCTATTACACTATTAGTGGACTGAAAACTAGTACAGCAGCTTTGGAAGACATTATGGAGATTTCTCAGAAGATTTGGAATGGAGCTATCACATAACCTAGCAATAGTATTCCTGGGCATCTTCCCAAGGGAAATGAAATTAGAATATTATAATCATATGTGCATATCCATATTCATAGCAGCACAATTTACAATAGCCAAATAATGGAACCCGCCTAGGTGTCCATCAATGGATGCATGGATCACAAAACTGTAGTATATACACACAATGGAATTTTACTCAGCCATAACGAAGAACAGAATCACATCATTTGTAGGAAAATGGATGGAACTTGAAAATATTATACTAAACGGGTACAGCCAGTTCCAAAGAAAGAGTAGATGTATGTTCTTTCTCATATGTAGAAGCTAGAGAGATATTTAGAAATAACAGCAACATCAGCTAGATGAGCAGAGACTCCAGGGAATGACTGAGGGGGATTAGGGAAGGGAGGAGGGGGGACGAAGTCATAAAGAATGCAACAGTAGAAATAATACTATGCATACATAAAAATTTCCAATTCCAATCTCAAAGACTTGCAGGGTGGGGGTGAGTGAGTGGGGGACCCAGCAGGGACGAAGCAAGTGTTGTCTGGGTGTATTTTTCTGATACTCTGTACTTCAATATGATGTAAAAAATGACATTGCACCCAGTTAAAGATAGATAAATAAATAAAAAAGCAAACCAGGCCTGGTGGTGCATGCTTATAATTCCTGTACTTGGGAGGCTGAGACAAGAGGATTGCAGGTTCAAGAGAAGCCTCAAGAGACAAGAAGATCACAGGTTCAAGAGAAACTTAGCAAAATCCTGTTTTAAAATAAAAAAAATTAAAGTCGGGCTGGGAGTGTAGCTCAGAGGTAGAATACCCCTGAGTTCAATCTCAAGTACTACTAAAAAAAAAAAAAAAAAAAAAAGCAAACAGTAGAATTAGAAAATGAGAAAATGGGTAAAGATATGAACAGATATTTCACCAAAGAGGTTATGATGAAAATGGCAAATAAGCACATGGAAAAATTCTCAACATCACACACTAGTAGTGAAATGAAAGTTAAAACCATAATTAAAAAAAATCACTGTGTAAGTGCAGATATGAAGAGATAGCAGGGCAATCTTTAAGGTGATGGAATACTGCTGTCTTAATTGTAATAGCCAAGTTACATAGGTGATAAAATTGCCTAGAACCACATACACGAGTGAGTGCCTGCAAAATTGGTGATGTCTAAATAACAGTTCTACCATTTCCTCTAACTTTCCATAAATCTGTTACCATTTAAAATAAAAAATGGAGAAATAAGTTCAAAATACCATAATAGAGAGCCTATGTTTCTTAAATTAAAAGCAAAAATGTAAGCTTTGATTTTTATCACAGATTTCCCATCTGTGTATAAAGTTTGACACAGTAATGAAAAAAATTAAAACGAGTGTCTTTCAAAATCATGTTTAAGCCTATCATACACGGTTCCTTATTTTATATAAATTCAATATACAATACATAATTTTAAAAGTGAATTAGAAGATTATTTTGGTAAGGCTATATTTCCTTTATCCCTTTAAATTTTTCCAACTCTTTTCTTATGAATGCATTTTGCTGGCTTTGCTTCATAGTTGGATTGAGCTAAAAGCATCATTAGAGAAATGAATGACTATACAATTCTCCTGACTCTGTTTAGATATTTGTCACTTTCCTGAAAGATACACATTTTTTAAAAAATTTGTGATCTTAATGGTTTTCATCCAGGTGGTTCATGTGCACGGGTATCAAGATGTTTTCTCTCTGTATAGCAGCAGATGAGAGATTTCAGTCCTGTAGCCAAATAGGTTGCTTTTTCACCCATCTTCACTAGTAAGTTTTCTGCAAATTAGGCTTCCTTTACATCAATTTATTGTATATGTTAACCTGAGAACTCTTTCTTCTAGGGAAATCTCATGAGAAGCACAATTTGTAAAACAGATAAAGGCTGAGTTGCTGTGGCTGGGATACAGGTGAGGGGTGGTTTTGCACCTTCTCCCTTCACCTTTTTGCTGGTCTCTCAGGGATCTCTCAAGAACTCCGGAGTGCTGTCTGAAACTGCTGTTTTTTTTTTTTTTTTACCATAGTTCTAAGTTTAGATAATCACATTATAAATTCAGATGATCATATAATTTCTATGTATTCATATGTATATAAACATAATTATATGAATTTACTGGCAAGTTCTATAGTTAAGCATGAATACATATTTATCTTTGCATATATACAAAATTGTAATTTTTAGTGCATTTAAGTGCAGATTAAACTCATCCAGTTATTAGCAAATTATTAGGTGATGCCTATGTAAAAAATGTTAGTCTAAAATTAATTTTTTTGGAGGGGGTCTCTAGAGTTGTGTTCACATGTGAACTAGTGAGCAAGGTGATCCATTGGATGCGGGAGGAAAATATTAGAACTTATTTTCAATTTATTTATATCTTATAATTAAGAAATTTAAATCTGTAATAATATGGATTAACTCCTATAAATTTATTGCTTAACAAATAAATATGCAGAGGTTGAGGATGTTTGCTTTCAAAAGTTTTTTTAAAAATGTTTTCCTGATGGGTATGTGGAACATCAATGCTTTATTGAATGGATATCTTAGAATTCTTAGGCTTACTATAATAAAATATGCTGACGAAGTAGAAATTTGCAGTTATTATTTTCTAATTTAAATGTTTAAAATTTTAAAAGGAACAAGGAGAACACATGTAGGAGTGGATTTTGAGAATATCGACTGGTAAGAATGGATAAGGAAGAATTTATCGACATGGGAGCACCCATTCATAACCTGAAATTCAAAGTTCTATCAATGACACTCAGAGCTGGTAGTATTCTACTGGGATGTTTCTTGAATCCTGAACTGTGACAATGGCCAAGAGGTAAAAGATGCAGCTATGATTAGATTTCTTTGGCCTAGTATTAAGGAAGATGTGAGAAGGCCCACAGAGAGTGGATTTGTTATGTGATACCTAATACCTATCACCTGACTTTATTCCCTGGAAGAACACAGAGGAAATGATCTTCAGTAAGGCAAAAAGGAATTTTCTAGTGAAGGGAAAGGTCAGCACCTTTGAGAGACTTGGTGATGTCTGTCTCCCACAGGCCAGAGTTTTCAACAGGAGATGCTGCTATGCAACTAGTCTCCCTAGTATCAGCAGGAATATGAGATTCCTGAATGGCAGAGTCCATACAGTCATACAGAGTCAAGATAATTGTAGTTACCGAAATGGGTAGAAATCTATCATAGCAGTCAGGCTACTTTAACCTGTGGGAATCTGGGGGCAATGACTTAATATATTACAGTGTTTTGAGAGATGAGAAAGATGAACAGCCAGTTGGGTGATTACATGGTGTGTGTGTGTGTGTGTGTGTGTGTGTGTGTGTGTGTGTGTGTTGCCAAAAATGACATCTGGTGAGCAGAATACTAACACTAGCTATCATAATGGAAAATCCAGGTCCTGTGCCCAGTTTTTAGATTTGTATCATTTTATAAACCCAAATATCATTGGTTAGAAGAGAGGATGAATGTTCTTGGATAAGGACCTTGCAGTATCATAAAATTATAAACATTCTCCTTATGTTTATAAGTATGGCCATTTATCAGGATAACACTGCACTAAGGAAAAAAGAATAGATATTTTGAGAACTGCTGGATAAGGCATATAAGCTGACACTAATACCAAAGCATAAAAAAATCTACCATGACTCTCCTGGGGGCATATGGAGAATGGGTAAAAATTAGAGTTCTAGCCCAAGTATGTTTCACAGGCACTATAATGTGTCTATGATTGCTTTCCTAGTTTCCAAATAAATAATTGGAGGCATGAAATTTCCAGGCATGTTTTTATAACTGGAAGAACTCTTACTGTGGATCTTCCCTGGGTCTATAGAACCACTGTGGCTGGAAGGGCTAAATGGCAGCCCCTGAAAATATCCCAACTCCACCTGAGTGTTTTGTGCTAAAAAATGATTATGAATGGGCAATTGCAGCAATTATAACCTGATAAAGGCAAAGTAAACTTAGAGAAAGAAGATCTTGGTCATGCTACCAAGCAAGCACCCTTGGATCAGCTGAAGTGCTGGCCAAGGGCAAGAAATATTAGAGTGAGTAGTGGAAGAAAGATACGATGTTTATCGATAAGGTCTCAGAACCAGTTGCTACAGCAGAGACTATAGCTAATTTTACAGTCCCTCTTGTGGACTGTGACTGGCTACCCTCTTAAAGCAGACTCTATGGTAGATTGGATTTAATGAGCAGAAAAGATGGATCTGAGTAGTGCAAAGGGCCTCTTGTAACAGATACCAGGCATCACTTCAAATCTTCTTGGTCTCATATCTTATTGCAGTCACTGTTTCATCAACCAGTTCTTATAGACTTTGGCCAACTTCCTTCAGGTACAGCTGGACAGTGCTTTCTCTGGCCCAAGTGTGAACCTCTCACTTCCTTCCTTGGAACTTTTCTGACCTTGAAATGTGAAATGTCCATTGAATTGCCACACAGATGCAACCCATAAGTGGTTGTATAGTAGTCAAAGTCCCAGGGGCACATCATCAATGAGTGGCAGGTGGTAGCAGTCCATGAGTGTGGGGTCCTCCCGACGAAGGGGGCCCCTACCCTGATCTCCCTGGAGCATCTACCCCAAAAAGAGAGGGTTCCCCAAGGAAAAGGAAGTCATGCCGCAATGAACACACGGTGGGGACTGAGCATCAGAGGACTCATCTGTTTATTACACGAGGGGCAAAGAGTTATATAGAGCAGAGCGTGAGGGGTGTCTCCTTGCGGGGCCAATCAGGGTAAATGTCATCTTGGTTATGCCTCTTGGGCCCAGTCCAAAAGCTGATCACGCACTGGTCACACTGCCAGGGACCTATCAATGTCTTGATCATGCTGAGGAGACATCCCTTGTCCAATCCTGGTCTCTGGTAAACATTCTTAGGTCTCCGCCCTCACCGCTTCCCCTCTGCGCCATCTTTGATGCCTTTTTTCCCTTTCTGTTGGGCGGGGCTACCGCCTTCTCTCTGGGGATCTTTCCCCACACATGAGGAATAATACCCCTTTCCCATGCATCTCATTCAGGCTTCCTAGAAGGTCTTTGGATCAGCACAGACTGGCCACAGCAGTTATCATTTGATCATGCATTCTTGTTTCAGCTTTTCCTTATTCCCTATTTTTACTCCCCTAATTCATTATTTTTGTTCTCTGGGATCATATTTCCAGATAAACTTAACATGGGAAAGCCTTTCTGTGAGAAACTCATGCCTAGACAATAATCGTATTAACTAATTGAAATAATAAATGGAACCAAAATTCAGTTCTTAACATGCAATTATGCTTTATTATTCATACATATAGAGAATTAGGAAGAATGATGATTTTATAACTTAATTCTTTTGGCTTATCTAAACTTCATTCAATTTATATCTAAGAGCTGGTAGCCATAGTAAGTAGTGAGCCACTATATCACTAAAATGTTCATTCTCTTATGTTAAGTGCACATGTAGAGATTTACAGGCTGTGAATAACAAGGCATCTTTCAAACTTTAAAATAGTATGAAATTGTCCAACATTATTCTATATTATTGACTAATTGGTGCTATTGCATTCTCAATGTAAATAAACATGCAAAAAAGGGAAAGGTTCTGAAAGGTTCTTCAAAAACAAGGTAAATGGAATTTGGGAGCGAGTTTGGTTGCTATTTGTAATGTCAGTTTACACTTTGACCATCAGAGGTCATGAAAGGACAATGTAGACCAGAAATTTTGAGCTTTGTTGAAAATAAACTTAAGTTTGAAATTTGAATTGTAGTTATCTTTAGAAGATTTTTAAGAAGAGAAAAATAATGACCAACATGATGTCATTTGTAAATGAAGAAAAATAACTTTTAGGAATAAGATTATCTGGTGGGTTACAAGAACATCAACTATGACTTTGCTGCCTTCAATTTTTATTTTAAGAATAAAATTTAAAATGCAAAGTATTAATGACAATTTGGCTTGGAAATATAGTATTTAATTTCAGTTGGGTTTGTAGAACCTATAACAATAGTATTTGTTATTTAAAAAAGAGAAGAAACAAGTAAAAAACTTAGAAGCATCTGAATATATTAGTAGATGTGACTATAATTCATAAATTATAGTAAAGTATGTCTTAAACTTTATATTTGATAAACTGATGATGCAAATTTATCAATTATATTATTTATAAAAATAAATTATACTTTAAATACCTACTACTGGTAGGTATTTTGATTAAGTTATAGGCAGTTTGTATTGGCTAAAAACTTCCCTCACTTTAGATAAAATATTAGAAATGTCAAACCCCAAAAAGTTAAAATAATTTCTGCTGTGTCTTAAAAACACAGTCATCCATGTCACTGCTCTTTTTCTACAATAATTTAAAACCTTATATAATGATTATTAATATTTTTGCATTAGTGTAGTTTGTTATGGTTTCAAAAATAACATGGCACATGAAATAAGTGAGTCACAAAAAGACAAATACTGTGTGATCCCAGTTGTATGAGGTACCTAGAATAATGAAATTCGTAGAGACAGAGAAAATATTGGTTGCTGGAGACTGGGGATAGGGGAGATTGGGAGTTGTTATTTAACAAGTATAGAATTTCAGTTTTGCAAGATGAAAAGATTTATGGAGATTGGTTGCATAAGCATATGAATGTACTTAGCACTACTAAACTGTTCAAAATGGTTAAGGTGGTAAACTTCATGTTATATGTGTTTTACCACAATTTGTAAAGCAATGGAGATTAAAAGTACTGTGGCACATGACTTGACATTGGACAATCAGAGTCCTTTCCTCTGGTATAGTAGTGCAATGTTTCAAGGGCCTGTGATCCTTCTTGCCATTTCTCAACACCTATGGGTCTGGCCAGCTGGTCTTTGCCCAGCTCAAGGAGCCACCAGTGGTTAAAAGGAACCCCCATCAGGTTGAGATATGAAGAGAAATACAAAAAGAGCTATGTGCATGTATTTTTAAAATCACATTGAATTTCACTATGATGTATAATTGCAATGAACTTATAAAATAGCTTTTTAAAAAAGGAACCTCTGTAGGATTGGGGTATAATTGAAAAAATTCAATTTTACATTATAGATTATTTAGATTAAAATGCAACACCATCCATTCCAAATTCCTCATCAATTCAACAGGTACAACAGCATCTACACCATAGTGTTATGAGGTCTGGATGGATTAAAACACGTAAAAGTCTTGCACAGTGCCATGTTCATATTAGTGCTCCATTCACAACAGTTAATGCGTTGTTCTTTGTGAAGCGCATCCTATAGTGTGTGGCAAATAATAATTTGATATCAACTATTAGCATTGTTATGTGCACTCTTTTTCAATATGGGGTATAAAAAGTCATTTTTCAGTTGTCTCTTGGAGACTCAGGAGCCATCATAGGTAGCAAAAAACATTAAAAATAATAAAAAGACAAGTCTATGACTAAGTTTGGGGAATTCAATTTTATGGCCCACTTGTTTGAACAGTCAAAACTTAGTCTTCATAAATGTCTTTGTGATTATTCCTCCCCTCAATTCTGTTCTCCTTTTTGAGTCAGCTCTGTCTTCCCAGGTTTGCTCTCCCAACTAGTGGCTCTCAAGTTTTGGAAGCCCCCATGATGTTCTAGGTGCAGGCTGCTCCTATACAAAACCACTATGCCTGACCAGTGGGTGTAGTGGGGGTTCAGAGACTGAAGAGCTTCTATCAGGATCTATCTTTCTTGATAGTAATAACTATTATAAAGTAACTCTTTTAAAAAATAGTATTGGACCTGTGTGGCTCACACTTGCTTGATTTATTAGAATGTTTGAGGTCTGTCAATTTTGACAAGAAGACATGTCATTTAGACATGAAAATAGATTGTGCTTCTTGTGCAAGTACTGATACATTCTGTTAGTTGAAAAATGTTTTTTTTTGTTTTGTTTTCACTTATGCAATCAATTTTAACAGGAAAAATAGAAATGAATATTTGATAGGAAATGGGAGAAAAATTTATTTTTTTCATGAAGTCCTTCTTTGAAGAACTCCTTTATCCAGAAAGTCAAAGCTCACATACATTTTCTAGTCACCATATAAATCTCATTGATGAAAAACAAGGTTTCTTTGAAATAAAAAGAAAATATAAAGAGACCGTTTCTATAATTCTACCAAACCTTTCACCAATACTTCTAACAAGTTCCAAAATGAATTTCATCTCCATCCCCTCCCTTTTCTGCCCTCTGTAGGAGGCTTTAATGAGCAAGGTACCAGTTCTAAGGTGAGAGCCAAAGGGAGGAAAATTTTGAATAATTCACCACCTGTACTGTTTCATATCCAAGAGTCAGTAACACCGAAAGTAGCATTAGTTCTGTAACACCACTGCCTTACTAAAAGGAGTCATTTTAACTTTGGGGAAACTGCAGAGGGAACTGAAAGAACAATTGAGTTCAGGTTTATTTCATGTTCATGCCCACATCTTCAGTGAGCTGATACTTCAAGTTGGAAACAACAGTTTTTCTTGACTAACTGCTTATTGTTCCAGAAAAGTTGAGTAAGGATGACTATTCGTGATGACCTTCCAGTCTCATGTCTTGAGAAGCCTGAAGAAGCCTTGTTCTTTTACCAGTTTTCTCACAAGTTAAAGTGAGTTAAATAGACTTTCTTTAGTACTTTTATTTCCTTCCCCTTATTACAATAGGCATAACTTAGGGTATGCACCAAAAAGCTATTTTGCAATATATAGGTAAGGATGCAGGATTTATGCTCTCCACTCCTTTTTTCCTCAAGGAAGATGGATGTTCATGCTTTATTTTTCTAAAAAAAAAAAAAGATAATAAAGTCCATAACATTCTGTGATCTCAATATTTATTTATTTATTTACTTATTGATTGTAGTGCTGGGGATTTAATCCAGGGGCATTCTACCTCTGAGCTACACCCCCAGCCCTACTTTTTTACTGGAAACAGGGTCTCACTAAGTTGTTGAGGCTGTCCTTGAACCTGTGATCCTCTTGTCTCAGCCTTCTAAGTACTGGGATTATAGAGATGTGTCACCATACCTGGCTTCAATTTTTAGAAGTTATTTCTGAGTCTTGCTACTCTTTTAAAGGAAATACATTTGATTTAATTTTAGTGAAATGGAGTTTTTATTTTAAAATGTGTACAAAGATACTGCAAGAAATGAAGAAGAAATAAAATCATATGTTAATATTATAAACTTTAACCCTGGGTTTTAAAGTCAATTTTTGTGCAAACCTAAGGAGAAGTCATACATAGGCTGATTTGAGAGAAGTCCTCTTAAGTGAGAGTCTCAGTTATGGTTGATCTATGAACCCAGACCTCATTTTATAGAGCTTGGAAATGTCATCATGAATGTGGCTGATTTGAACTTAAGCATGTAGTGGGTTTGTTCTGATACTGGGAATATGGCAGACAAGCAACCAGAGGTCTCTACTGTCATGGAAGATTAGGACTGAAGGCAAGAGAACTCCCAGCCCTGCCTGAAGTGGAGCCACAGCCTGGAATCACAGGAGTGGGCAGGCAGGGTTGGCAACAGCTAGCAGGAAATGGAATGAAAACCGATTAGGAACAGGCTACTGGAAACAGTAGCATCTGAACATTAGAAGAAAACTGTGTACTTTTGGCTCAGATAAACAGCCTTTTAAGGTCTGGGTAACACAACCAGAATATACTTCTGTTAATATGAGTTTGTTTTGCATTTTTAGTTCTGGCAACTTTTCAAGAGCAAAGGTTGTTTTCTTTTCTTTCTTTTTTTCATTTTTTTCTGAAAAGTTCCCTAGTCTTTACAGACTGAAATCTTAGAATATGATAGAATTTCAAATATCAAATTTAGAAATATAATTCAAATATTGTCAAATATTTATACATAATGTCCTAGGAAAAAAAGCATTTGACGTACATCAAAATTATCTGGGCTGGGGCACCATATTTATAAAATCAAAATACTTATTTTACTTTATTTATATATCATCCTATTTTTTAGATATCTATTGAACACATAATCTTTTTTGAAACATGAAAATACTAAGTAATAAACAAAACACCAAAGCACATATAACCCTGCTTGTTATTTTTGCTTTAGATTTATTTTAGAATAGATAACTGGAGATAAAATTAAAGTCCTCTATATTTTATTTCTGTTTAAAATACACATAGCCAGAAAAAAAGCAATAAAACCTTTATTTTCTGAGAAGTTATTATCAGTACAGTTGCAGTTCATTTGTTTATACCTACTCCATGGATAGCTCCTAATGTGAGGGTTTTACATTATTAAAAAATCCAGAATAAGAAACAGTCAGCATTATAATATCTGAAATTTTAAGGATATTCATAAGGTAAATGAAAATAAAAGTAAGTTATTCTGTTTTAATAAAGATTTCATGTTGTGGAAGGGGTCCAAATTAAGACTACTCCAATAGTAAAATAAATAACAAAATAGGAATGACAGCGATGCAGGCTAAGACTTGTAACAAAATTCGTCATTTCATTGTTGTTTCTTTAGGTAATAGTACATCAAAATATTTCTTTCTCAGGCTGGAATCTCATGTATTATTTGAATTTTGAGTGTACTGGACCAAATGCAGGGCCCCAGGGTGAAGATGAGAACCACAAATTAGAAATAGAAGTAGGAAAAGGAGTTAGATCAATCATTAATGTAAATACACTTTAATAATAATAAAAAATACTATGCACACCTGTGTTGGCAGGATATGACAGAACCCAAGCAAAACTATCTGAGTTGTAAAGTTTCTCAAAATCCAGGTTAAAAAAATTCTCCTAAAATAAATTTATAGGATTCTTGAAGTTCCAGAGCTTCCAGGCACACTAATGAAAGCTGTAACATGCACAATAAATGATAAATTTATGTGTGTTAAAATAAGATATCACTGGGATGCTGAGATAGAAGGATCACAGGTTTGAGGACAGCCTCAACAACTTAGACAAGCCCTGGGCAACTTAGCAAGGCCGTCTTTCAAAATAAAGTGTTGGAGGGGAACAAGAGAAGGGAGGCAGGTGAGGGGAGGGCAACTGGATGAAGGAAATACTTCAATCCATGCTATGTACATATACAAAATTATCAATGACGATCTCAGTATCAGGTACAGGAAAAGGGGAGGGAGTGGAGTAGGGATGTGTGTGTGTGTGTGTGTGTGTGGTGTGTGTGTGAGGAGAAGTTTACCAAGTTCTGTGTGCATGTATGTCTCTATTACTCTGAACTTTCTCATGTTGTATGATTACAATGCATCAATAAAAATGGGGAAAAAAATTAAAAAATATTTTTTAAAAAAAGGCTTTGGTGTGTATCTCAAAGATAGAATGCTCCTGATTTCAATCTTTAGGACCAAAAAAATAAAAGGATAAAAATAAAACTACTTACTCAAAACAATTAAAGCAACTTTATTTTCCCATGAATTTAGGCATACTTATTCTTCACACAATTTTCCCACTTCAGCTGTTGTAGCATTACTCTTTCCAGAGTTAGCTATGTCAGTTTAATTTCCTTTTCACAGTTTGGTTCATGTTGGGAGAATAATTACCAGGTCCCAGATGCCTACAGGCATGGAAGAGGTATCCAGCTGACAACTGGCAATTTTTAGATGTCTGCTGAAGAATCATATTGCTTTAAAAGTCTCACCCTTGAAAAAAAAATCAATGAACATTATTTACAAATGCTGTTACCTCTCAGTTAATAACACAGACATATGTTACTTTCCATTGTTGATATCAAACTCAATACTTATGATGTAACTTATTGTCTTTAGACAATAAGTCTTTAGAAACTTAATGACTATCTTACATACTGAAAGTCATCATATCTTTATGTTGTCATACTGACATTAAGTGCAGTATTATTTCAAAGAATTTTAAATTTTATCTATTTTTAATCTGTGAAATCTGGGCATAGATAATGGGCTCTTTACTGTCTCCATAACACAAGGAGGACATATAAATCTCAGGATGTATGAGTATTATCCAAAAGTCTTGGGATACTTTTGAAAATGCATTAACCTTCATCTGTGAAATAATGAAAAACTTTTCTGAAGATTGCTGCACTACCATTTAAGTAGTTTAGGCAATAAAACAACTGCACACAAGCTGCGGTATAGATGTAACCTTAGAAATATGCAAAATCACACCATAATGAATGTTAGAGCTGAGAATGGAGTTAGGAGGTACAAGTACTGAGATTATAGGTGTGTGTTACCGCACACAGCTAATTATGTTTTTGTTAAAGACACCTCCTGAGAATTCTAAGGTTTCAGGGGTAGTATATCTCTAGCTATCTATCTGGCAGCTTCAGACAAGCCGTTTTGCATCACAAGACCACTGTTTTCTGGAGGCAGAAATGGTGATATTAGTTGGCTTAGTTCTGTTGTGTGCTTTTTGCTGTGGCTTTTCTGCATAGTCTTCCTTTCTTTCCACCTTTTTTGAGTTTCGTTTTCCAAACTTCCCCAGATTTCAGTTAGTTACTCAATTTATCTTGTTATAAATTCCTCTCCTGATTTTTTGGCAATACTTCTTGCAATTAACAGCCATGTCTAGGTCAATAGATATTCTTGTTTGAGTTAGAAAGGTTTGGGTAGTGTGTGAAGAGTCTCACATACCATGCTAAACATTTTTTATACTAAAGACTTTAAAATAGAGAAATGGTATAATCATATTTGTTTTATAAATGAAAAGAAACAATTCTATTGTCTGTGTTGAGATTGGCAGAGAGGAGGGAAATGACAACAAGAAGTTCCAGGTAGGAGACTATCATGGTGGTCAGGTAAGAAATAATGAAGGATTAAAAGAACGAGGTAGTGAAGAAAAAGAAAAGGCAATTTGTGAGATTGCCCAGAAGAAAATGTGCAGGTCTGGGTGACCTAAGGGGTGGGATATCGGGAGAAGCTAATAAAATCTTTGAAGTTTCTAGCTTGGGTAAATGGATGAATGGATGGATGGATGGATGATGTAGCCAATGAATTGAAAGTGCTCAAGACATGAATTCAAGGTGCAGTTGGAGATATTCAATGCAAAGCTACACATATAAATCTAAGTTTGAATAGGGAAGTGAGGGATAGGAAGATATGGACTGCCTTTTAGATGGTCAGAGTGGATGAAGCACCTTTGAGAGTTATAGATAGACAGCCAGCTTAAAAAAGAATCCTTGGAACAATCAAGAGCAATCACTCTCAAAGCTACTCTAAAATTTCTTTCATACATTAGTAGCTGTTTTGTCGTATAACTTGTGAAAGTGTATTCAAATTTGCTTTTAATTGGAGAAAAGAGAAGTATTATTGTTCGGTTTTGTAACTTGCATTTTTAGACAACGGATTACCTTTCAAATGACAAGTTGCATGGACCCCCTATAGAACATTTGAAAATAGGGATTCTCTGGTTGAAACAGGCATGGACTGCTATATGCATGGATGGAAATATTATACTGAACCCCATTGACATGTATGATTAATACATGTTAATAACAAAAAATTTTAAAAAGAAACAGGTGGGGAGACACAGGTTTATCTGCTGAGCATCCTGTACAACTTCCCAGATAGTCCTGGAGGAACCCCTTGAGAATCCTAAAGCTCCAAGTATCCATCTGTCTATCTATCTTTTTGTCTGTCTATCTATCTATCTATCTATCTATCTATCTATCTATCTATCTATCTATCTATCTATCTATCTATCTATAGATCAAGACAACCTCCCTCCACAGTGCACCCCAATTTCTTACCTTTGCTCACCAATGAGACTACCTTGCTTCTCTTCTGCTGCTCTGGCTCCCATTTGCCCCTGGTAGGTGTTTGCAAAGCTGTATGAACCAGGTACACAGCTGCTAATGCCCATCATGAAAACACCAATGCTCACACCAAGGGTACTGTCTCACTCCGTTCTCCAAGCTCCCTAAACGAGGGTGCCAGAAGCATGCTGGGTACCCAGCACAGCTGGAACCGTCTCTCCCATAGACTGACATACTTTTCTCCCCAGCTCAAAGCACATTTGAACATTTCTGTTTCCCTACAGCCATTGCCATTTAAATAATCCAGTCTACAGAATCAGATAGAATTGGCATCAAACCATCCCCTCCATCTATATTTTCTTTTACTTATACTTCGACTTCATATAAAACAAAGTAAAGAAATAGTGTCAAAGAGACACACTTGTGAAAGTGTGTTTGTGTATATATGCATGTGTGTGAGTGGTGGGGCAGGGGTGTGGGTGGGGTAGATACAAGGGATATCTAAGCTATTAGTAAGTAGCCAAATTTGTCCTACTAAACATAGAATACAGTTTTAAAACTGCAAATATGTTGTTAACAATTTGTACTTAACAAAGATGTACGCTATATTGCACGAATTACTACAATAAAAATTAAAAAATTAAAAAAAAAAAAAAAAAGAAAATTTTGGGGCAAACATCAGTGAACATCCTGATCATTCTATTTAACCCATAGTTATTAAAACTGCATTGTGACTCTATACAATAAAACTTCATTTATATCCAGATGAAAAGGAGAGACCCTCGATAAGCAAAGAAGTTGATTAAATTTAAGGGGATGGACAGGGAGGGGGTATACCCTAAGGCACATGATGTACTTTCACAACTATATCAAGGTTACTCACTGAACTGAACCTGAGAGGGAGGGAGGGCAAGGGAGCGGGGTAGGAATTGGGGAAGGGGACAAATGAGAAATGTGTGCAAATATGTCATTAACAATTTGTACCTAACAAAGATGTACACTTACAATGCACGAATTACTACAATAAAAAAATAAAAATAAAAAAAAAATAAATAAAACCCCTGGACTATTATGGAAAGAAAATGTCCCTGTCACCAGAATAAGGTCAAAATCCTATTTATATTATTTACAATGGTGGGGCTTGGGTTTTAAGTTACTTCACCTCATTAATATATCTGTAATATAGAAATAACAATAATTTTTATCTCTCAGGATTGTTAAAACACAAGATAGTGTTACTAAGATACTTGACACTAGTTAAATCCTTGGCAAATAATTTCTAAAAAGGTCTAATCTATTTTCTTAGATATTTAAAATGGTTCTACTTAGCATCTGCTTACTGAAGTGTCCTTCCCCCTTCTCCTCTGACTTTTCCATTCAAAATTCACTTCTGTTTATGTGCACATATGTTTCACAGAAGAGCTATGTACATATACATGGAAGAGGGAAATTTTAAATATGTAAAATCATTTAATATATTTGGGGGAGTTTATCTGCTCTTTATTATTGAGATAAAGTGTATAAACATTTTGTATGTACAAGATCCCATTTCAAGATGACTTGAGCTGCATAAAATATTTTCAAAATATTCCTTGCTGACAATCTGTGAACAAGGATAGATCTATGGAAATATTTTGCAAATGTATTTGTGTCTCCTTGTCCTCAAACAGCTAGCATGGTTGGAACAAACTTCTATGCTTTAAAAACATTTTTGAGCAAAACAAGCTTTTGGTATAAAAGTAAGCTACTGAACCAGGCAAAATAATGGAAATATTCCATTGTCTAAATTTTGTCAGTTGCTTGTGGCTTTTTTCTGCCATATGGTCTTCTCTTTATCCCACCTTATATCACACCCAAAAAGTTTCTCAGAGAGATTTCTTGCTCCTCACAAATCTATTCATGTTTTTTTTTTTGTTTGTTTGTTTTTTTGGCTTTAAACAAAAATTTGCTTGGAATAACTATTTTGCAAGAGGCCTTTCATTTTGTAGATAATGGCTTAAATTTTCTATTTCCTAGCTTGCAAAGTTTTAGATTAGAAAAATATTTTAGAGTTAGAAGAAAAGTAAAATGTGAATGCTAACAAAAAGTTTGGCAAGGTTTTCACATTTGTCACTTAAACCATCACTAGAATGAAACTGTCTCTATTAAGACTGTTTATATATTTATTCTTTCATTTATTTATTCAAAAATATTTTGTGAGTAATTCTAGTGTGTCAACAAACTCAAAGATCCTGGAGGAAAGCCATGGCAAGGTACAGGTCATCTTTGCCCTAATTGAGCTTAATAATGGTCAGAACTAAAAAAAAAAATGGTTTTGAAGCCCACATAGAGAATAGAGATCACAGAACCCCCCACCAATGATTTTGCCATCCTGTATGAGATACTCAAAAGATGTTGGAAATTATATTCTGTCTATCTCAGTGCACTGAAAAGTTGGATTCATCATTTTCCACCCTCCACATGAGTGAGTTTTATTATTCTGACTTATTGATTGGGACTTCATCTGGCAAACTGAGCTTGTTATTTATATTAATGTTATATATATGCATATATATTCATGCTATATTTAAGGTGACTTATTAAAATTTGCATATTGCATGTATATGCTTTCTAATAACAATGGCACCTTTTATGACTATCCTGGAGAGTCTTTTATCTTTTTTCAGTGTGAAACCTCATAAGACAGGACCATCACTGTGAACATGACAAGGAAAGCAGTTTGAACAAAGTTCTTAATTCACCACCATTTGTTTGCTTTTAATTCAGTATGAAACTGTTAACCTTTACAAAAAGACAACTAGGAATACTGCTAAATATTTATTTTCATAATCTCTAGTTTCACATATTTGTAAGTTCAGAACTGAAATCCTATATCTCCTCTGATGCCCTAGCAAAAGTTAATGGTACAGGCTCCTTTTTTGAACTTTTTCCCCTAACTTAGCCTCTTAATTTTTTATGGCTCTAAAAAATAAGACATGAAAAAGCCAAGCCAGATATATTTTATCTTTCATGTATGACAGATGTTTCTTCGCCCGTGTTTCATGGGCATAATCCATCTTTAGAAAACACAGAGATGGATGTTTCTGCCAGAAAAGCCTCATGAAAAGAAGACTGCTTGTCTTGATTAGCAAATCCTTCATAATGAGTCTTTGGGGCACACACTGTTCATGTTTCTGGAGGAGATTCTACATTGAATAGTAAAAGAATTAGCGTGAGACAATAATGTAGGATGTGGCTCTAAGCATACAAATACTGATAGTAGCCATTCAGATAGAACATTGGTGACATTTAAATTTTGCCAGTTGTGTTTTCTTTTTAAATGTTAAATGCGCAAAGACAAAGGCCAATGTGACTTAAGGGGCAGTTTTGTTTTTAAGATGGTCTTGGAAGCATAGGCGTTAATGTGGATATTTTTAGTGGACAAAATAAGAAAAATAAATATATTAAATATGGACTTGAAACAAGCCATGGTTCTAGCCACCAAATTGGTATCAGATACAAGTTTGCTTTAATTGTCATGGAAGAACAGAGACATACTTTCTTTTGGTGAAGCCTGATCCTATCTCCTTCTAATGCTGGCAGATAGAGCAACTTTGCCTTTCAGATTTTCACTCAGTTATTTTTAGTTCTTCTGAAGCCTGGGAAATAAGAAATATAACCTCCTTGAAGAGTCCAAGTGGGCCAACCATAGCAGGGCCTCTGAATCTGATTAGATAAAACAACAAAGAGGTTCTGTTGGGGCAGAGGCAGGAAGAGCCAAGGTGGGTGGCAATCTCTGCTTAACTCAGGGGAAATGGAGCCTCAAAGAATTCAAAAGTGGGTGAAAAAAAATAACATAAGCAATAGACAACTTTCCCACATCTCCGGTCACTCTCTAAATACAGCTAGAAAAATTTTCCCCATGCTAAACTTTTTTTTTTTTAATTTCTGAAGTATAATAAACAGTATGTGAATGTATGTTTATTCTAAGCACCACACTGAGAGAGATTTGCTCCCTAGTAGCATTTGTGCTCTCTTTTCACCAGTTTTTATCCCCTTACGAGCTTAGAAGATAAATCAGGATACACTTTAAGTTCCAAAAATGGATATATATTTAAAATTTTCTAATACCACACTGGAAGAACTTACTGACTGCTGCTTTTCTTTCAGGTATTAAAATGGACAAGAATCACAGGATTAATCATGTGGGTAGACATTCTGTTCCAGGTAAGGCAAAGAAATGAAAGTGATTCCTCTTCTGCCACTGGGTTTTTTTTTTTTTTTGGGGGGGGGGGGGTCAATGTACCAAATTTTACCCTGGAAAATTGCAGGCAAAATCTAACCAGGAAGATGGGGGTGGCTGATGTGTTGACAGGTGTCATCAATAGATTCTGACAGAGCTAGAATATAAGAGATGCTATGCAACCCTAGTGTTGCCACATTGTAAAAGAAAATAAATAAAAAGGGGAGTGGGTACTGAAACACAAGATAGTGGACATCTGGTATCGCCTGTGCTTTGGAAGTCACTAAATAGCCTGCATTTCAGCTTCATTGTTTAAAATGTGGAGATTGTCTTATATTTCACCTTCATTTGGTAACTTGAAAACCACTTCAAATTTTTACCCTTTTCCTCTTATGTTGCCAATGTCATGGTTAACACTGTGGAGAACCTACAAAAAGGCAAATTATAATAAGGCATTTAACATGTTTCTTAGATTAGTAAAGTTAACCCTGCTAAACTTCCTTCCTGCCTTCTGAGTTTCTCAACTTCTCTCTTTGCTTTGCAATGCCCTGATTCTTCTTTTTAATGTATCATGAGCAGCTGAGAGGCACCATGGTGTCCTGGGAGATAGTTTTAGTTAAGGAACAGAAGTGTGCTTAGGCCAGGGGATCATACAGTCTGTTCAGAGGGGTGACTTTCAGGACACATTGGAGGAGGAGTGAGGATAGCAGCCTGGGTAACAAGATTACACTTGTTAGCCGACCCTCTTGGAGTCATTTCCTGTGATACATGTAGGTTTTTGTGTATAATCCCAGGTTCTATGACAGTGGGCTGTGAGTCATTCAGGTTTATAACCAGTTATTTCACCTCTGCCATATAAGCCTGAGAGAACCACTAAGAGGATCCATGTGTGAATGGAGTATGCTTCCTGGCTTCCCTGCCATGGCAGTGTTGAGTACCTGGTCTGAGAGTAAACTGCTTTGGCAAGTCTGTCTTTTTCCTAGGCCTCCCTGTGTGATGCCATGTGGGTAGGAGATCTGGAACTTGCCTCTCAGCACCACTGTGACTCTATTGGTCTAGAAATTCTTGAAGTCAGACCTGGAAATCAGATGGTCACACCCTGGGCAGCAACCTTTATGTTTTTTGGACTGCAGACATCCCTAGATAAAGACATTGGGAGATATCTGGTATTAACCTTGACAAAATATGTCTATCTGTCTTGCGAAATATTTAATATTGGCCATGTGAATTCCAATATAGAGAGTCTGTGGCTGACAACCTCTTTTCTTCAAGTATTGTGATATATTGCTTGTAGTACCTATTTGCATGAAGTCCTGAATTTCTAACTCAAAATATACATTCAAAATAGAAGTCATAGAAATCATGAGCTAATTGCAAGCATTATATGAATTTTGTAATTCAAACCTTTCATGAAAGTATTAAAATGGATTAGGCAGCTCTCTAGCAATCCAAGATATAAAAGAAAAGTAATAATTTTCCAGTCATGGGTTTCCCTTCATTCAAAACAAAATACATTAGTTTTAGGGAGAAATTTTCAGTTTATAAAATGTTTTCACACATGCTGTCTTTTTGATCCTCTAAGAAATTTGGGCTAGATGGTTTAGTTTATAAGCCATACCCTCTTCCTAGCTTTAAACCTCTATAAGTCTGTGTCTCTACTTTTATTAAAGGATACAGACTGGAAGGTGATTCCTCACCATGAAAACAATATAATGAGCTGAGCCCATGCAGTAGAGTGATGTTCGAAGTGCATCATAAGTCCTCATATCTTTAGATAGCACTTTTAAAATCACCATATGGTACTCAGGCTTTTCTGTTTAAAGGGGAGGGGGCTCATCATTGGAGGACTCTGAAGTGGAGGAGACTGTCTGGCAGGACCCTGGGAGTCAGAACAGCTGAGCATTTGAAGTTAGGCAGCCACCCACATAGTGCCAAATTCGTCACCAAGGAATTGGCTGTGCAAATGCTAAATGGGAGTAAAACGAATATGACACCTGTCTTTCCATTTATTCCCTTTCTTTCAGCATCTTTTTCACTAATCACCTCTTAACTGCATCAGTTCAAGAAATAATCACTGGCAGAGACAAGTCTCCAACAGAGCAACCACTCTCTCCAAAGTGTGCCTTGAAAATAATACCCAGCTTAAGCCCCCAAGTCAGGCTGTTCCCTTTGTGGCTACAAGTTTTCTGGAAGTGGCCCTTTCCTTAATGTGTTAAGAAACTGAAACATTTTCAAAGAAATAACAAATTTTGTTGTGTGTCTGACAGGACCAATAGAAACTTGGCATTTTAGGGAATATTTTCATTGCAAGAAAGTCTCAAGCTTCTCATTCTGACTTAGAATATAATTTACCTAGAATATTCCCACTTTAGAGGTCATATCAGGCATGCGGATGGAGGCTTATTCACTAAGAAAAGACATTTGCAATCCAGCAACATCAATTGTAACTCTAGTAGGATGCGCACACACAAAAATTCTTCCTTGAAAATTCCTAGGGAAGAATTGAGGTCTTTTAAAGTTCAGGATTATTCTTTAACTATTATGTGTGTCCCTATTTCTGTATTCTGTCAAGGTAGGAAGGCGTTCTCTTAAGTACCAGGGCAAACACAGGGGTGACTCATCTTCAGGTTTGGATTCCATGTGTGGGGTTGTGTTTTGGACGGAGCTCTCTGGAATAGCAACACTCCATCAAAAACACAGTGGCACACCTGTACTCCAAATGGCTGAATAAGGCAAAACATATGATATCAAAACGCTGGCGAGCATATTAAAATGAAAGGAAAAGAAAAAAAGCTCAAGCTGTAGCAAAATCACGACAACAGCAAGGCAATAATATGCATGAAGAATAGCTTTGTGTATGTTGCTCATGAAATGATTTATTTATCATTTAACCTCTGCCCATAAGCCATGTTTTCTCTGCCTGATGTTGACATGGCCACCACATACAAAGCATGCAAAACATCGTTGAGATGGATGTTCTATCCTAAGAAATAAATGATCACAAATGGCACAATGAGAAATGACTGCTGTGTATATTCCCAAAGGCTCCACAACATCACAAAAAAGATAATAACAGAATGTTTTTTTCTGAAAATTTCTGTGGTAACTGATGGTGTAGAAAACACAAATTTTGCTATCTTAAGGGAGGAAGCTGTAAATTAATATTTAATATTAAAAGGAAAATTCAGATCATTGCTTTTCATATAAAACCTTCACAAATTATCTTTTCAGTCTAATAAATTATTGTTCAGACCTCTTGTTATAGGAAAGCATTAATAGTGTCCACTTTGTTGGGCTTTCACAAAGTTTACTTCCTATGGATATAATTTAGAACAATTGTTACAGGGATTATTTTCTTTGCCTGGTTATCTCTATTTCCTTAATTGGTTACAAGAAGTCATTTTTGCATGTAAAGAAGCACAAACAGGCAAAGGTAAAACCAGAATTTCTGATAAATAAAAGCTTATCTCTTCCTGTTGAAAGATAGATTTTTAGTGATGAAGTTGGAGCTTTTGTTTACTGAGGATTGCCTTCTTTTCCTTGTGGTTATCTGCATAGATTCATGCTGCATGAATCATATGTCACAGAGATAATATGATAGCCTATCATTGGGTAATAATACTATCTTATCATTCTTTTATAAAATGCTTCTATATGAAATTGCAATGGATTGGGTATTAATTAGTTGCCTTCATCCATACTCCCTGTACTATGCCCCTGAAATGGCATCTTAGAAATTCCAGTGCTGCTCCTTGCTGTAGTTTTAAACATGGAGAGTGAAATTTACAGTTTAAAAACGCTGCTTTCTAGTAACTCTGTGCACATTGGACAGGCTCACACAAAAGACCATGATTTGGCATTAAATTCTTACTTTTTCCTCTATGAAAAAAATCATGAGAGAAATTATTATTAAAATGCAAATGACTTTTTCTCTTGGGGCACTCAGGAAATGCACTCACAACATCTAATTTGGAAGTTTGGTGCCACTATGGCCTTTATTGGAAAACATGTGGCTGGCAATTGAGAAGCCAGGGAAATCATGTGGATTAAAGGAAATAAATTAAGAGCTGAGTTATATAAACCTTGAGAGCTCATTGCACCTGGAATCATTTTCATGGTAGTGTGTACAATTGGGCTTTCTCCTCTTTAAAGTATGCTGGCTGCAGTATGAAAATTACTGTTTTGAGTAAAATACTGTACAAATCTTTCATTCAGTGACTAAAAAACCTTTTCTTCCTTGTTGAGATTTTTCAAGATGCACCAGAATATGTTTTGGTGGAGATTGCCAAATTTCTCTATTATATAGCTTTGATCCCAGCCTGGTAGTCTCTCTCTGTGTTTTCTTCAGTTTTCCCTGCATCAGTATAACTCAGCCTTATGCTTTATATTCTCGGAAAATTTGTGGAATTGATACAATCTGCATTTGGTAGAGACAATCTAGACATGGTATAAAATGTTTTAGGGCATTTTTGGAAGGTTGATTTTTGAGACACTAAGTATTCTTATTTTGTTAGAATGACAGAAAAAAATAGTTTTCCTTTTAGACTACGTTTAGGAAAGGAATAAAAGGGCAATTATATTGCCATTTTTTAAAGCTCTTTAATCACAATATTCTGTGAAATATTTTGTATGCATTATCCAATAATATGAAAATTTATCGAGCATTTAGTATATATCAATCTATCTGAAGCTCTTTATAGATAATAACTCCTGAATCTTCATAAGGACCCTTTTAGGAAAAGAATTTTGTTATTTTCACTTTACAGAGGAAAAAACTGAAGCTGACAGAATGTACTGCTCTTAACCATTGCACTAGATTGCTTCCCTATACAACTCTATTATCTTACTAAATATTTGTAATACCCTACAAGTTTTGCATAATTATCTCCTTTTTGCAAGTGAGAGTCCTGGAACCTTAGAGATTCAGTAACGTGAATGCAATCCAGGACAAAGTGATGCCAAAGCTCATGCTTTCCCCATCACCAGAGGTAAACTTTTGCTAGTGTGTCCTGCAAACATGGAGCTAGGCTAGGTCTGGTATCATGACCACAAGACAGCACAGCAAGGGCACAGCAGACTGCCCTGAGCTGTAGCCTGCACACATGGTTCATATTGGCTCCTTACCCAGGCTGCAAGGTCAGTGCTCAGTGAGAATTGAGAAGTTTAGAATGGTTTGCTTCCCATAGTGGACATGTGCCTCCAGACCGGCAATCTGTGGAAATCCCGCTGGGACCTCCACATAGCACACATATTTGCAATGCCTTCTCCTGCCTCAGGCTACAAGGGTGCTTTGTAGTTAGGACCTAGGTCATTTTTGAATCCCATCTGGTCTTTGGTGGAGCACATTGGAGAAAGTGAACTATAGATTAACCCCCAAGCTAGAAAATATTTTCATGGCTCCCATTTCCATAAGGTCACAAAAGTGTATGAGAATAGAATGCTTTGCAGGAAATAAAAATTCATACTCTCAGAAATATACTTTTCTCTAATTCTTATTATGCCTTTTCAGATCTAGCTACACATAAGAAGCAACATGTAAGGACCAGGACAGAAAAACATGGCATTGTTCTTGTGGCAGTCAAGAGAAAAGGCCATACATTCCAGGCTTTCGATGTTCTAGTCTTACAGAAATTAAATTTCATTCATCACCCATGTAGATGTAGTATTTTTACATTATGGAATTTTATATCAATTTGAGGGGTTATAATGATCAAATACAATGAAATACACCCTTAGAGGTACTCTTCATATTTTTTGTGAATATATATGTATACATTGGCAACACAGCTCCCACATATTTGCATTACTTTCCAAATTCACAAGGCTTGTGCCCCCAATTATCTTTCTTAAGAGGAATTATCTCATTTATTAAGTGCCTAGCCCTTTCTTATTTTACATGGTAGAGATTACTGTAACTTTACCTACAATTTGAATCCAGAAAATGCTCATATGTTGAATGATATGAATCTGCCTCCCTAGGGAGGCTGCCATGGCCAGCTCTGAAATCTGTTAGTGCAGAAGTTCTTAACCTTGAGTCTGTAGCACATAGATAGACTTCGGGAGGACCAACAACCCCTAAAACTGAATGCAAATTTTTGTGCCAATTGTGGGAGAAGGAAACCATCCATCAGAGACTATGACTCCCCCCAAAAAAGATGACTGAGAGGTACACAGAAGGCCCTCTAGCCTTACCTTTGTCCTCTGAGGCAGAATTGTTCTACCTGTCAAAAGACAGAAAACAATAACAACACTACAATAAAAGAAACACATGTGCAGATTTCCTTTTTTTTCCTAAGAAAACGGTTTCCATCATGAATAATGCTTTTCTTTTTCTTTTTCTGCCGGTAGAGGATATTTTGTAGTTCACTTCCTTTTGATGTGCAAAGGTTAACGTAACAAAGTTCTGGGAATGGTACATAAAAGAAATGTGTAGATTGCATGGGTCCTTCAGTTGTTCCTTAACTGGAGAGGAAACATATCCAGTGACATTTCTAAAGAGAATACCGCAGGTGATTCAAACATCATTCATTAAATAGCTACTGCTAGCCAGGAATGGTGGTGCGCACCTATAATCTCAGCACTTGGGAGGCTGAGACAGGAGGATGGCAGGAGGATGGCCTCATCAATTTAGCAGGACCCTCAGCAACTTAGTGAAAGCCTATTTCAAAATAAAAAATAAAATGGAACTGGGGGTGTAACTCAGAAGGAGACTGCCCCTGGATTCAACCCCTAGTAAAACACACACACACACACACACACACACACACACACACACACACACACACACGAGGTGGTGAGACTTTTAAGAGCTGTGGCTCCATGGGACGTCATCAGGTCATTAGGGGTGGTGCCTTCAGAAGGGATTACAGGGTCCTGGCCTTTGGCTTCCTATCTCACCTGGTGATCTCCCATATGTGCCCCCACCATGATGTCACTTGTCATGAGGCCCTCATGGGGGCCAGTGCTATGCCATGCTGTTTGGACTTTCAGACTCCCAAACTGTGGGCTAAATAGACCTACCTCTTTCATAAATTATCCAGCCTCAAGTATTATATTATAGCAGTAGAAAAAGAACTAATACAGTCACTAAAATTCTCGAAATTAAATCAAATTCTACAAGTGATTCTCCACTTGAGACAAGATGTTGATTGTGCTTCTAAGGTACAGATAAAAACACACCGGGTAGAGTTAAAAATTAACTTGCAAGAATTCTGTACTCCTGAAAAAAATCCCACGAAAACCCCTCAAATATCATAATTTACAATTTGTATCCACATAAATGAGCATCTACTAAGGAGCAGCTGCCTTGCAGCTCATTAGCCAAGATTTATCTTCCTGTTGTGACAATCAGTTGGCCTTTTCTTCTCCCTGTTCCCTTCCTTCCCTCCTCTGGGATCATTTGCACTGCTCTCCTGATATTCTAATTTTTGCCTTCCTAGGATGAGTCCCAGATTGGTCTCTGGGACAGAAATGACTTTTTTGATGAAGGACAAAGAGAGATTAAAGTAAGACCTTTTTGCTTTGCCCTGTGTGCCACCTCTTCTCCAACCATGGTGGCTTCCCAAGGTTCAGTACATGAGGTCCTTAGTCACACTCCCAGCCTGTGAGTTCCCTTCTTATTATCTCAGTCCTTTTCCTGATCTCATCTATAGGGCTCCATGGTTTAAAAATACTTAGGATGATGTAGTTTTATCTCTGGAATATAGATGAATCTTACTTCAATCTTTTCCTAAAAAGACTATTAGTTTATAAGCCTGCTGACCCCTGCCCCTACCCCAGGTTCTTTGCACACATCATTCCCCTTGCTCCCATATTTATGATTTATGCTCCTTTTTTGGCTTGTTCCAAGTCTCTAACGAAGTGATCAGATCACATCGGTTGGCCTTCTCACTTCATCAGTAAATCCCCCATAAGGTACTTCATTATTATTCACAGTATTTTTATCACATTGCCACAATATATATATTTTTAAAAAACTTGTCTCTTTCTATCAGAGTGAGGGCAAGGGCTGTGTTTTGTACTGCTAAATGCCTAGGACAGTGCCTGGCATGTAGTAAGCACTCAATAAACACTGCTTTGCAGTTCACAAAGTACTTTTGTATTTATTTAATCTGCCTCACATTCTTTTTTTTTTAATTTTTTTTTTTTAGCATGGATTTTTATACATTTCTTGGGTACAACAGGGTTAATCACACATTTTTGTTTGGTACAAGCTAGTACAGGTAAAGACATCCATGCACATATTTCTCATTAACCCTTCCCCAATTCCCACCCATCCTCCCCCTATCTCCTGGTCAGTTTAGTGATTGACTTTGATGTGATCTTGTAAGTACAT
>PVLC010017694.1:0-33299 GCA_004027655.1 Graphiurus murinus
CTTGTGATCCTCCTATCTCAGCCACCTGAATACTGGAATTACACCGTGCTCAGCTCCCTATTTTATTTTATTTATTTATTTTTTGCAGTACTGGGGATGGAACACAGGGGCATTCTACCTCTGAGCTACACCCCTAGTCCTATTTTTTATTCTTTATTTTGAAACAGGGTCTCACTAAGTTGCGGAGGGCCTCACTAAGTTGCTGAGGCTGGCCGCGAACCTGGATCCTCTGGTCTCAGCCTCCCAAGTACAGGCATGTACCACCACATCCGGCTTCCCACAGTATCTTTAAAATATAAGCCAGTTTTAAACCAGGCGTGGTGTTGCATGCTTGTAATCCCTTGGGAGGCTGAGATAGGAGCAGGTTTGAAGACAGCCCCAGCAAGTAGTGAGACTCTCATCAACCTATAAGACCCTGTTTCAAAATAAAATAGTGCTGAGGGTATGGCTCAGAGATAGAATGCCCCTGGGTTCAATCCCCAGTACCACAATAAACAAATAAATAAATCAGTTTTATATATTCTTCCTTCCTGCCTCTTTTACTCAGTTAGATCCTGGAGACCTGTGCACAACTGGACATGCATGTCCTTCACCTGTGATGACCCTGGTGACGGCCAGCAGATTGCTTCCAGTCTCACTGTTTGAAGCAATGAGGGAGAGGATATCTTTGTTCATCCACATGCTCTTGCATGTGCACTCTCTTGCTTTTAAGTAAAATCCTGAGGCCTGCCAAGTCAAAAGTTTATGTGCGTGAGTTTGAGGTTTCAGTAGAAATTGCTACCCTTATAGCACTACTAAACTTCAAACTGTTGCCAGAGGAAAAATCCTTTATCTCCTTACCAAACTCATGTTTAGGTTTGAACGTGGTGGCATTCAGATATTCAGATCCCAGGGCAAAATATCTTTTGTACTTCCCATAATTCCAGCCCTCCCCCTCCAACTAAGCCCCACTAAAATGAGATGGTGATGATGGAATCACATAGCCAGTGCTTATTTATATATAGTGTCTGTGCACTGCCTCCGTTCCCCTGGCGATAGGGTGATGATTGAAAGCAGACTCACTCTGAAGAAGGTTGAAGCAGCCGAAAGAATTGCTGAGGCTCTTGCAATGCAAGTGAGGCACCAGAGAGGAATGTTCTATCTCCACACCTCTGATGGGAGTGTGTGGAAGACAGAGACCATCTAATCTCCTGACCCCAGCTTGAGGAGGCAGGGCCCTGTTTATCTGTCCCACAACTGCAGGGTCTTTTGTCTGCTGGCCTTATTTTGTCAGCAGGCAGGCAGGATCCAACCTACACCATGCCTCCCCAACTGCCCTCCTGACAGCCTGCTCTTAAGTGGTCTATTTAAAGCCCAGAGATGGGGTGGCCTGAAGGCTTCTCTTCCCCAGGCCTCCTCCTGCAGTTTCAGAGCCTGGGCTCTAAATCCAAATGTCCATGCAAAATCACTGTTTGTTTGTTTGTTTGTTTTCCCCTTCCTAGAACCAAAATGTTGAGGCCTGAGCATGGGATAGGAACAGGTGGCTTACTAACTAGGGACACCTGCTCTGGGGAAGGTGTGGGTCAGTGTAAGTCTGGCCTTCTCTCTGCCTCCTAGAAGAGAAGGGGTTAGGTGGTGGAATCAGCCACCAAAGCCTCCACCTATGCCCCCCTTGTTCTCCAGCCAGGCCTCCTGCCATGGTGACAGGGAACAGGGTCATTGTGGAGGGCCAGAAGCTCATCCTGGGAGGCGCAGTGGGCTATTTGCTGAAGTGACCGCAGGGGAGATTTGGGTGTACTAAATGGGGGCGGGGGCAGTTCCAGCAAGCTGAGGGGAAGCAGTGATGGCAAGATGACTCATTCTAGGAACTGGCTGCAGCTTCTGGGAGGGAATTGGAGACTGCCGAGTAATCCATTAACCATTTGTTGACTACAGAGTTTTAAAAAGCCAGCATGCCCTCCACTGAGGGGCTATCGTAATATCAAAAGACAGAAGAGAAAAGGTTTTTTTGGAAATGACATAAACTCAAAATGCCTACTTAATTGATGATTTGATAATAGGAAGAATTCTCTGAGCTAATAAAAGACAAGAAGTGGGTTTTCTGGAAGCTGTTGGAGGTACCTCTGGGTTGGAAGCAGAGGGCTTCCAAGCAAGGCTGGCTCGTTCACCCGGAAGCCTTTGGCTTCAGAGGGCCTTTAGGCCATTTTCCATTTGGTTCTCACCCATCAAATATGTAATGGACATGAGAAGGTTATTTATATAGACAAGTTTCTGTGACTTAGTGAGAGAGTAACCCCAAGTGATCTGTCTGGAGAAGTTTAAATGAGCTAGAATTCTTTTTTCCTTTTTTTTTTTTTTTTGCAGTACTGGGGATGGAACCTGGGGGCATTCTACCTCCAAGCTACAGCCCCAGCCCTATTTTTTTATTCTTTATTTTGAAATAGGGTCTCACTAAGTTGCGGAGGGCCTCGCTAAGCAGCTGAAGCTGGCCTCGAACCCAGATCTTCCAGTCTCAGCCTCCCAAATGCTGGAATTACAAGCGTGCCGCCATGCCCGGCTCCTAATTTTTTATTCATTTAATTAATTAATTTATTGTGATACTGGGGAATGAACCCAGGGGCATTCTAGCTCTGAGCTATACCCTTAGCTCTACCCTATTTTATTTGGAAACAGGGTCTCACAAAGTTGCTGAGGCTGGCTTCGAACCTGTGATCTTCCTATCATAGCCTCCCGAGTACTGGGATTATAGGCCTGTGCCACCACACCTGGCTAAAACTAGAATTCTTACATGCTAGTAGTTGAGATATCCATTTGTAAGCTGGGAGGAGAAGGGTCAGAAGGGGAGGGTAATAAATAACATAGAAAGGGTAGTGGTCAAAAGGAGGCAGAGACAGTTTTTTACTTATGGGGCTGGGAATTCAGTTCAGAAGTCCTCATTCCTCCCATTTGGTTTAGGAGGTAATTAACTTGATTGATGATTCTAATTGGACCTATGGAAAGGATTGTCAGCAGAGTTTTTAGCACTTTGAGGTGAGAAGGGGCAAGGTTGTTTTACTGCCCGAGTTGGAGTTGAAATCTCTTTGGAGCCCCCATTCCCCTAGGAATGGAGTAGCACCATCTTTAATTCTGCTTAGAGCAGATGGGCTGAGGAAGATAACAGTTTGGGAGTCTTCTCATAATTAATGAAAATGTGTATAATCACACCTTCATTTTAGATAAAGAAGAAAGAAAATAGCTTTTGTTTTCTGGCAGGATTTGGTTAATATTTACCAGATGCCACATAGGTGCATTCACAATTTAAGCTGCTTCTGATTGACACAAAAAGTTAATCATTGCCCTTCTGAACTATAGCCTTTTAGGTAGAGGTGTGTGTGTGTTTGTACACGTGTGTATAGAGCCCATTTCTATCCTAAAACTGCTTGATGGTTTTGCTTAATTTTTTTTTTGTATGACCAGAATATCTATACTAGCTTAATACACATGCACACATATATTTCTATTTTATTATCATTTTTAATTATTTCACATGCAGGGTATTGACTCATGGTTATTTTTTGACAGCCTGAGAAACCAGTGCTTACATCTGTCTTTTTGTTTGTTCATTTCGTTTTACAGGGGGATATGAGACCTTCTACTCAGAGTATCCTGAGTGTTGCGTGGACATAAAACCCATTTCGCAAGAGAAGATCGAAAGTGAGAGAGCCCTTATCAGCCAGTGTGGAAAACCAGTGCTGAGCATCAGCTTCAGGCCAGCTTATGACCAGGTAGGTGGTTTCCAGTTCCGTCTCCATTCCTTCCTTCCTTCCTTCCTCAGCACGCCGGCTCCTCCTCTCCCTGCTCAGCAACGGTGGCCCTTTCTTTGCGGATCAAGGTGCTGGCACCATCCTCTAGTTTAGAGAGCCTCTGTCGCTTGCCAGTTGGAGTTCCTGTCCAAGAGTACACGGGCATCCTTCCAGCAAGCAAGCTGACAAGGACGAGGGAGCCACAGGATGCTGGACAAGTTTCTGGAGAAAAGGGGAAATGAAAGATACATTATTATTAGCCGGCCTGGGAGGCTCAGAGAAACTTGGAAACATGGGCTTAGGTTCCCCTAAAGGTATCTCAGAGCCGACTTTCACGCTTCCTGTCTTCTTGGTAATTGTTCCTGACCTGCAGTTTCTGTACACTGACCTGTGTCTTGGTATTTTTAACTAAAGTGGAGCGAGGGGTAGAAAGAAGGGTTAGGGTTCTGGAGAAATCACTGAGTAGGTAGGCAGGCTCCCCTGAGAGTGAGTGAGTGTGTGTGTGTGTGTGTGTGTGTGTGTGTGTGTGTGTGTGTGTGTGTTTATTACTAGAGATCGAACCCAGGGGCATTCTACCTCTGAGCTATACCTCCAGCCCTTTTTTATCTTTTATTTGGAAGCAGGGTCTCACTAAGGCTTCAAACCTGCAATCTTCCTGTCTCAGCCTCCTAAGTACTGGGATTACAAGCGTGCACCACCATGCCTAGCTCCCCTGAGGGCTTAAAATTCTATAAATTCTGGTACCAGAGATCCAGAGACCCTGGAGAGCTTCATGTTTCTCTAAATGTGAGATTTTATTTTCTTCAAAAAGTTGTGCTTTGTGACCACTCATTAAAGGTCGAGGATTACATGGCATGATGGGGTAGGATGGGGAAAAGGCGGGTAAGAATTATACACTCTGACCTAGACATTCAACTTGGTGAGAGGAGCTTTTCGGACTTTTCCCTCAAACTAAGAACATAGGCTAAGAAGAAAGGCCTCTGTAGATGCTCCTGAAAAAAGCCAGCTCCCTGTGAAGGCCAGAACTCTGCCCTTGGGGCCAGACTTCCAGTAAAACCAGGTGACCTGCTCTTGAATGGGACCTTTGGTTAGGAAGCATGTTAGCTTGGCCAGGTGCCAGGGTTGTGATTTTCACAGTGTTTGATGAGTCCTTGGCGGGCAAGCCGTGGGCATCCGGCCTAGCTGGGTTTCTATTTTTGTTTGTTTGTTTGTTTGGGTTGTGCTTCCCCATTTCTCAGAAAGTGAAAGAGAAATAAGAATTGGCAGAGTGTGTGAAAGCACAGCAGACCTTTGGCCAAGTGATGGGTGGGAAGCCCCAATGTGTCTTCAAGACTCCTCTGGGGAACCCCCAAGTGCAGCTACTTAGACACGCTTCTGCACTGAGAGAAGCCAGGCGTGGCCATGTTAACCTTTGGGGTTTCTGAAGGCCTTTGGTGTCTTCCTCTTGAGGCTAAACGGAAGATTCAGAAAGGCAAAGAAACATGGTTTCAGGGACATGTTGAGCTAAGCTCCAGGGGCAGTTGGATAGGATCCCAGGTCAGGTGTGTCACGTTTTCCAGGCACTCAGGAAGAGGAGAGACCTTAGTCAACTGTCCAGCCTGCTCCTTTGTGCAGGCCCCCTTTGGTGGGGAGACGTGGCCAGTGAGTGGCTGAGTGAGACTGGCGTCTATGAAGCACTCTCCCACTTCTGCTGTTTTTCTGGTTTCTAACCAGTAGAGAGCTGGGCCCAACAGGGGGTTTCACTCAGTCCAGGACCAGCCAGACCTGTGGGGGTTGGCTAGCCTCTCAGTCTCTGCCCTATGTCTTCCTCAAGGATAGACTCTTTGTTCTAGTTATTTATTCTTCAGCCTCAGATGAAAATGGCAGCTACATGATGCCAGGTTTTATTTGTTAATGTATTTATTTTGTGTGTGAACCCAGGGGCATTCTACCTCTGAGCTACATTCCCAGCCCTATTTTATTTTTGTTTTGAAACAAGATCTTGCTAGGTTGATGAGAGTCTCACTACTTATTGAGGCTGTCCTCGAACCTGCGATCCACCTGTCTCAGCCTCCCAAGTACTAGGATCACAGGCATGTGCCACCACGCCCGGCTATGTGTCAGGTTTTAATGCTTCTATTATCCCATTTATGCCTTACCAGTTATCCCAAGAGGATAGGGATTATTATCCTAGGTTTATAGATAAAGGTTCTGGGGTTAAAGGACCTGCCCATGGTCATCTCAGCTAGGAAGTGTAGAACTGGGACTTGACCCAGAGCTGTTCTCTGATGCCCAAGTCCGGGCTCTCAACCTGTGCACCACACTGCCCCTGGGAAGGCTGCGCTAGATGAAAGTTTGAGGATGAGTCAGGGGAGGGGTGCAAATGGACTTATTTTTGGAAGAGTTTTGTTTTTGTTTTTGTTGTCCTAGGGGTTGAACCCAGGGGCATGCTACCTCATAGCTACATCCCCAGTCCTTTTAATTTTGTTTTGCTTTGTTTTGAAACAGGGAAGCTTCAATCCTCCTATCTCAGCCTCCTGAGTACTGGGATTACAGGCATGTGCCACCACGCCCAGCTGAGGAGGATTATTTTTGCCAGAAATACTTGATTTGTCATACTGACTGATCACTATTGAAATGGACTTAGGCAGCCGGGCGTGGTGGCGCACACTTGTAATCCCAGCATTTGGGAGCCTGAGACCGGAGGATCCGGGTTCGCGGCCAGCCTCAGCTACCTAGTGAGGCACTCCACAACTTAGTGAGACCCAGTTTCAAAATAAAGAATAAAAAATAGGGCTGGGGGGATAGCTCGGAGGTAGAATGCCCCTGAGTTCCATCCCCAGTACTGCAAAAAAAAAAAATGGACTTAGGCCACATGCTAAGCAATCAGATTTGGGTTTCATTTCCAGCTTTACCATTAATTAGTTCTGACTAATGGGTAAATCATTTAATCCCATCTGAGCCTCAAGTCACCCGTCTGTAAAATGGAAATAATGTTACCTGCTTTACAGACCTGTGAAATTAGTGCTGCATAAGTGCATCTAAAGTGTTAAGCCCAGATACTAGCCGTTGTAGTTGCTGATAAAAATAATGGTTGTTATTAGTATTAGCCTTATGTAAGATCCTCTGTAACTTTCTTCTGAGTGGCAGAACTGGCCTTTTCTTAGACTCTTTCTTGACTTACACACGAGTTCTCAGGAGAAAAAAAAGCAAACACCAAGAGCTGGGTAAATTGAGAATTGCCCGCCGCTGACCCCCGCCTCCAGTCACATGCCACGTTCCCCGTTATGGGTCTGGCTGAGAGTTTCCATTCCATTCTTATTCCAGGACAGGAAATGGAAAGACAGGAAGCAGGATGGATGGTATGGGAAAGGCTCCCAAGGACACAGCCACCGTCCCCCAGCCCAGCGTTTCCCTCTGCATCTCCAGGGGCTCCTGTTGTTCCAACTGTCACTGGTCTTTTTTTGGTACCTTAGAACTCTATAAATGCTCAGATTGCCAGAGTCCCAGTAGCTAGCAGTTCTTTTCAGTTTCTGGGTCTCCTATTGTCTGGAGATGTGTGGTGACGTGTGGGTGATGGCAGAAGCTCCTCTCACCAACGCTACCCTCCACCCCGTGAAGGTCAGGGACAGGGAAAGCCCTCTGCTTATGGTCTAACAGCTTTTCTTAGTCTATAGATTCTAGATAGGTAGTGGTTATTTTCAGTTCTAAGAAATGCACTTTTGAGGCAGGGTGGTGACACGCATTTGTAATCCCAGTACTTGGGAGGCAGAGACAGGGGGATCGCAAGTTTGCAGCCAGCCTCAGCAACTTGGTGAAGCCTTTTTTTTTTTTTTTTTTTTTTTCAGTACTGGGGATTAAACTCAGGGGCATTCTACCTCCGAGCTATACCCCCAGCCCTATTTTTTATTCTTTTTATTTTGAAACCAAGTCTCACTAAGTTTTGGAGTGCCTCACTAGGTAGCTGAGGCTGGCCGAGAACCCGGATCCTCCGGTCTCAGCCTCCCAAATGCTGGGATTACAAGTGTGCGCCACCACGCCCGGCTGGTGAAGCCTTTTGCAACTTAGTGAGACCCTCTTTCAAAATAAAAGATAAAATAGGGCTGGGGATATATATAGCTCAGAAATAGAATGTCCCTGAGTTCAATCCTCAAAACACACAAAAAAAAAAGAAAAAGAAAAAATGAAACACTTTTTTTTTGGCAGGGAAGAGGGGGACAGCAGCACATTTTATCATCTCCAAAATCTGGATTGTTATAGGATCAACAGTATCTTAGGGTTGATGAAATACACTATAGAAAATGCCCAGGCGGTAAAGGAAGGAGCTTTTTTTGTCGAACCTTTTTCCATTTTTATCTCTAGAGATACCAGGGCTGCCCCAAGGTTCAAGGGCTTGCCCTGGTTTCTCCGGGCAGCTCAAACTTACTTCAGCACGGGCCTTTCTCGTCCTCCCATCACACCACACTGCTTCATGTGGTTAGCACAGGAAGGCTGCAGGCACTTCCTACCTCCTTGATATGTGCAAAGAAACGAAACTCTGGCCGTGTGGGTTTTGCTGTCACTGAGTCACAAGGCAGTCACGTCGGATAGAGAGTTTGCCAGGATGGAGGCGCTGCCCACTCTCTTGGCTGAACTGCCCTGGCTCTGAACTCTATCTACCTGGAAGCCAGAAAGGGAACCTCCCACCTTAAGACATAAATAGGTCAGAGTTGTTTTATTTATTTATTTTTTCTACTCTTCAATGAGCAAACTGATCAAATATTTCCTTGTTGTCCTTTGTCCCTGCTTCCAGGGTGGCCCAGTTGAAATTCTTCCCTTCCTCTACCTTGGAAGTGCCTACCACGCCTCCAAGTGCGAGTTCCTCGCCAACCTGCACATCACGGCCCTGCTGAATGTCTCCCGGCGGACCTCCGAGGCCTGCACCACCCACCTGCATTACAAATGGATCCCTGTGGAAGACAGCCACACGGCTGACATTAGCTCCCACTTTCAAGAAGCAATAGACTTCATTGGTAGGTTCAGCTCCCCCCCTCCATTGTTATGGGAGCCCCCTTGGAGCATGTGTGCCTGGCTTTTGATATCCTGATGGGGGCTACCCTCTCTGAAAGAAAAGTGTCTTACATATGCAACCACTAAGAATCGGAGCCAAGAACAGACGCAAGCCACCAAAAAGACAGGGGAGGGCCTGAGTTGCTATTAATAGAAGCTTTGATTTGCAAGATAAATGAATTAATATAATTTTATGGCAGAACTCACTGCCACTCTTGTTATTGTTTCTAGCTGGGCCGGAGCAGAGTGTGGCAGTGCGTAATGCTCCTCACGAGGAGGGGGGAGACCTCCCTAACTGTGCATCTACGTAGGTTGAGATATTTTTAAAAACAAACAGAAGGATGGAGAGAGCACTACTTACGCATTGAGCCTCAAGGGCCCCGGCAGCTTTCCACGGTTTTGGCAAACGGCTTTGGAGGCAATTTGTTTTGCATTTTCAGCTAATTTTGGATTAAAGATAGCACTTGACTCAAGCTCCATGCTTTGTGCACAAAAAATTTTGGCATCTTTTGCATCCTCTCCGCATTCCTATGAGGCACTTGTCATTTACTCCATTGTACAAGACTGGGAAACCCAAGGCTTTGGCCTCTGGCCCCTCTGCCTGAAAAGGGCTTTAGCCTTAGTGTTTCCAGGTAGTACTCAGCGGTCCCTGGATTCTTCTCCCATTGGACATCGCCTCCCACACTCCCCATCGCTCTCTGGGGGACTGCTCTGACCTTTTTTTTTGTCTCAAATTTGCAAGCACCACTTCCCAGCCGTGTGATAGTGCCTCCCTTTGTAGAGGCCTTCTTAATTTTTAACTTCTATAGTTGTTGGTACTGAGATGTGATTTTCCTGTACCTTGTTCTAAGGAATATCGGAAGGGAAAAGGCAGGTGTTGGGCACAGCAATAATTACTCAGTGCAGGTAGCAATTAAAGGGCCCCCTCCAGCCACGTGGTGGGCCCTGTGCTCACCACAGATAATTGCCGATCCGTAGGAAACCTTAATGAGAAGCTCACCAGAGGCAAAAGGTCAAGCCCGGCCGCATTGTCCCCTGAGCCCTTTGGAGCCTGAGAAATAGCCAGAATGATGGGTTCAGGGTGGGAAACTCTTGGCTTGTTCTCCCTGTCTCTGGGAAGGCCCTACCCTTATTTAATTACCTAGATAGCTACTGAATGAGGTCATGAAACCCGCCCCCATCGAGTTCTCAGAACCAGCCCTCCCTATCCCACATGTATATTGTGTGTTTGTGTACAGCCACACAATCCACAGTGTTTCAAAAGCACAGGATACGTTTCCCGGATGCCCTGCCCTGCTAGTGGAAGGAGGACTGAGCCTCTCGGTGGGCTCTGTGCTGAAATGCACACTGACTCCTTCCAAGGGAAGAGGGTCCTGTGGAAGGCAGACCCCTGGGGTGTAGAGAGGGTTCCCGAAGCAGTGCGCTCCTGCCCCTTTGCATTCTTAGATATAGCATGGGCCCACTAGAAGGGAAAACAGGAAGCCAAGAAAGGAGCTAAGGAAAACAAGAGGCTCAGCCCTATAATCCTAGGGATGTGGAGTCTCCCCTTTGAACTAATTTACCGAGACTTTGGGTTTTTGAGTTTTCTTTTGATGTTCATTTTGAACTGATTAAATTGGGTTACCTCTAATGAGCTGCCCGGATGCCCTTTGGGGGTTCTTGGTGCAGTTGGGGAAGGAATCTCTAGTGTTCTTTCCTGACCCCTTACACATTTTATCTTTTAGATGTTGCAGATGAGAGGAGGGTGGTAAGAGGGCTGGCTTTCCCCCTCTTCAGAAGTCTTTGTTCTTGCATACTGTGGCTTTACATAGGGCCAGCTACACTGACTTCCTGTGATGTAATTGTTTCCTCACTAACAAGAGAGGGAATTGGAAAGACTGTAGTGTGTGTGTGTGTGTGTGTGTGTGTGTGTGTGTGTGTGTGTACATGTGTTCACCTTTTACTCCTTTCCATTTTTAACCATTATAGTGTGGACAGGGTTGAGGGGGAAAGAAGGGGTCCCCCTTTGTCACATTGAGCTAAAGAATGCTAACTGACGGTGGTAGCTTTATAGTACTGACTCCCCTTGTTGAGCAACATGGAATCAGCAAAAGCCATTTCTATCCTCTGTCTAGTACACGTCATTTAGCCAGGGCTATAATTAGCAGCCGTGCGCTATTTATTTTATGTTTGGTGGTGAGAGCCCTGGGAGCTGAGCCAAGCATCCCACCCCAGCACAGCAAGACAAGGTGCCGAGGGAGGCAGGAAGGTCTTTATCAGGACGGGGGCTAGGTCATTAGAATCAGACCTGGAAGCTGGGCATGGTGGCACACGTTTGTAATCCTAGGACTTGGAGGCTGACACAGGAGGATCGTTTTGTGGCCAGCCTCAGCAACTTAGTGAGGCCCTCTACAACTAAGTGAGACCCTGTTTCAAAATAAAGGATAAAAAAATAGGACTAGGGGTGTAGCTCGGAGGTAGAATGCCCCTGGGTTCAATCCCTAGTACTGCCACCCCCCCCAAAAAAAAAGGAATAAAATAGGGATAGGGGTATAGCTCAGAGGTAGAATGCATCTGGGTTCAATCCCCAGTGCCACTAGAAAAAAAGAAAAAAGAATTGGACCTGGAGAGCCAGAGTTGCTTCTCCAAGTCAGCCTTTAGTCTGGGTTGCTCTCAGAAAAATGTGCTGCATACCCAATAAAAATTTACATACAACTTTGAGAATTTTCTAATGCCCACTTGAACCCATCAGTGGAACTCAAGTTAAGATGGCAATCCCCCCACTGGGTATGGTGGTGCATACCTATATAATCCTAGTATGTGGGAGGCTGAATGAAACAGGAGGATTGCAGTTCTAGACCAACCTCAGCACCTTAGGTCATTAAGAATCAGACCTGGAAGCTGGGCATGGTGGCACACGTTTGTAATCCTAGTACTTGGAGGCTGACACAGGAGGACTTAATGAGGGGCTTAGGGTGTGACCCAGAGATAAAATGCACCAAGGTCAATCCCAGTACAAAAAAAGAAAAAAGATGGCATTCCTCTGGGTCTAGTGCCACCAGGGGCAGAATCTGCATGTGTCCTGGGAAACTGGAGAGCAGCTGTAGGGATTGGAAAAGTCTTACATGGGGACAGACATTAGTGGAGCCCCAAACACTATCCTCACCAGTGGGAGATAAAGACTGGCAGAAATGTAGCGTAGGGCCACAGCTCTTGAGCAGGCACGATGGTGTGGTGTCTAGGTCACATCACTGTTTAATCTTCGTGTTTTGGCATGCCTTCGGATTCCAGTTCCCACTCATTCCCACTCTTTTCTTCCTTGCAGACTGTGTCAGGGAAAAGGGAGGCAAGGTCCTGGTCCACTGTGAAGCTGGGGTCTCCCGGTCGCCCACCATCTGCATGGCTTATCTCATGAAGACCAAGCAGTTCCGCCTGCAGGAGGCCTTCGATTACATCAAGCAGAGGAGGAGCGTCATCTCACCCAACTTTGGCTTCATGGGCCAGCTCTTGCAGTATGAATCTGAGATCCTGCCTTCCACGCCCAACCCGCAGCCCCCCTCCTGCCAGGGGGAGGCAGTGGGCTCCCCATTTATAGACCATTTGCAAACACTGAGCCCTGAGGTGCAGGGTTCCTACTGTACATTCCCTACCTCGGTGCTGGCACCAGTGCCCACCCACCCGACGGTTGCAGAGCTCCACAGGAGTCCTGTGGCCACCGCCACATCCTGCTAAGACTGGGACGGAGTGCCAGCCTCGTCCAGGAGCAACTGTGATTTTGTTTTTTAAACTCGTGGACATTTCATACCTGTGCAATACTGAAGACCTCTCTCTGTCACGCCATCTCCCCGGGAAATAGCGAGTGGTCCCCCAGGCTTGCAAATGACTGACCTCCAGGAGAGGTTCTCGGGACCGAAGGAAGGCCAAGCCATTATGAGAGCACAGTGTGTGCCGACTACTGTACTTCCAGACCCCCGCCCTCTCAGGACCGCCTAGTCCTTGCACCTCCAAAGTTCGCCTTTCCATTTCAAGCATAAGGCAATAAATACCTGCAGCAACATGGAAGAGAGAAGTTGCTGGACCAGGAGAAAAGGCAATTATGAAGCCAATGCATTTTGAAGGAAGCACAATTTCCACCTTCTGTTTTTGAACTTTGGCAGTCTCCGTGTCTGTCTTTTTTGCTTCGAGCATAAGCTGACCACCACCTCGTCGGGAAGGTGTCCCTGCTGGGTTCGCAGGAACACCCTGTACATGCCGACCCTGAGAGGTTTGTGAGGTTCCCTCTGGGCCCAGTAGAAGCAGGTGGTTGAAGTAGCAAGACATCGACTCTTCTGGTTTCTTTTTTCACTGTGGGTTCTTCCCCGACCTTGGACTTTGGCATGATTTCTTTTTCATACTTGAACTTGTCTCGTTGCACCTCTCTTAAAGCAGCTGTGGTATCATTTGGAAAGAGTTTTCAAACCATAGGCCAAAAATCACCCCTTCGAGGTGGCTGGCAGTGGGTGCCTGCTGCGTACTGAGTCAGTGACTTTGAAAACACTGTTCCTCGGCTTGCTGTCCTGCGTGCTTTTGTGTCTTGTTTCTTGTGACACTTGTTTTCCTCCCAGCCCCTGGAGGTTGTCTTCAAGCTACTGACTTCTGGGATTTGCAGATTTTGCAATGTGGTACTACTTCTTTTCTGTCTGTAGGTTATTTCTCCAGGGGAAAAGGCAATAATTTCTTAAAACCCATGTGAATGTGAAGAAAAGGGGGTATGTTACTGGCTGTTGTTGTTGTTTTTTTATAGTGCAAAATAAAAATAGTAAAAGAGAAAAGCATTTCTCATTGGTGATGAATTGGGGGAATCCTTACCTTTGGATGGGGAGCCAGCCCACTTGCTGGGTTGTATTTCCCAATAGTAGGGTGAGGAGGTGTGTATGTAGCCATCGGTGGGCACGTGTGTCTGCTCACAGGTCAGTGAGTTTTTTGGGTTTTGTTTTGTTTGGTATTGAGAATAGAACCCAGGGGTATCCTAGCTCTGAGCTATACACCCAGCCCTATTTTATCTTATTTATTTATTTACTTATTTATTTTGTGTGTGAGTCTAGGGATTGATTTCAAAGGTATCCTATCTCGAAGCTACACCCCCAGCCCTATATATTCTTATTTTGAAACAAGGTCTCACTAGGTTGATGAGAGTCTCACTACTTGCTGAGGCTGTCCTTGAACCTGCGATCTTCCTGTCTTTGCCTCCCAAGTACTGGGATTACAAGCATGTGCCACCATGCCTGGCTCTTACTTGTTTTTTGTGGTACTGGGGATTGAACTCAGGGGCATTCTATCTCCGAGCTATACCCCCAGCCCTGTTTTTTATTCTGCCTTTTTTTTTTTTTTTATGCAGTACTGGGGATTGAACTCAGGGGCGTTATACCTTCGAGCTACACCCCCAACCCTATTTTTTATTCTTTATTTTGAAACAGGGTCTCACTAAGTTTTGGAGTGCCTCACTAAGCAGCTGAGGCTGGCCGCGAACCGGGATCCTCCGGTCTCAGTCTCTCAAATGCTGGGATTACAAGCATGCACCACCATGCCCGGCTCTTATTTCTTATTTCTTATTCAGGGTCTCACTAAGTTGTTGAGGGCCTTGCTAAATTGCTGAGGCTGGCCTCAATCCCCCAGTCCGATTTTTATTTCTTATTTGGAAACAGGGTCTCGCTAGGTTGATGAGAGTCTCACTACTTGCTGAGGCTGGCCTCAAACCTGTGATCCTCCTGTCTCAGCCTCCCAAGTACTGGGATTACAGAGGTTCAGCACCAAGCCTGGCTACAACAGGTGGCAATCTTTTTTTTTTTTGCAGTACTGGGGATTGAACTCAGGGGCATTCTACCTCTGAGCTATACCCCCAGCCCTATTTTTTATTCTTTATTTTGAAACAGGGTCTCACTAAGTTGTGGAGTGCCTCACTAAGTAGCTGAAGCTGGTCACGAACCTGGATCCTCCTGTCTCAGCCTCCCAAGTACTGGGATTACAAGTATGTATTACAAGTATTACAGTATGTAGCTTGAAAGTAAAATGCCTCTGGGTTCAATCCCCAGTACCACACACACAAAAAAATGTCACTTTCCTGCTGAGGGGGTTCCCTAGGCTAACTCGCAGAAGTCCTTGGGCACAGCCTCACAGGGATGTGGTCAGATTGTCTGCCAACCATGAGTTCTTCATTCCCATCACTCCCAGGCAACAGGTTTGGCTTCAACCTCAAATTCCTCATCTGAACAGTGAACTGAGCTAGATGAGCCGAGAGCCCCTGGAAGCTGAAGCCTCTTGATTCCAGTCAACCTGAGTGCTGAGCCTGTGACGAGCCCCCTCCCGCCCTGCCTGGCTCATGGCTGTCTCTGAAAAGCCTGCGTAGATGGCCGGGGGGTGATGTGCACTTGGTGAGGGTTCATTTTAAGGGCCTGCCCTCCACCCCCCTTTTACCCTTGCAATGAATTCTTCCAGATAATTTCTTCAGGAGTCTGTAGCTAAATCCTTGCCTTCTGAGTAATTGGGACTGTGTTGGTGGAGGAAGGAAGAAGCAGTGTCAGTTTCTCCCCATGGCAGGCGCTGCCTCTGCTCCAGCTTAACTCCTGGGGCCTCTTTCCTAATCTGGGGGAACAGGAAACTGATTCAGGGATTCATGTCACCCCGGTCAGCTGGTGCCCAACATGGGTATTCCAGCTACCTCCTTCAACTTAAGAAGACCCAGAAAGATGCACCAGGTCAGCAAATAGCAAGATGGCGGCAGGGCTCTAAACAGCTCAGTCGGGCATGGTGGCACATGCTTGTAATCCCAGTACTTGGGAGACTGAGACAGGAGAGGATTGCAGGTTCAAAGCCAATCTCAGCAATTTAGCATGGCTCTCAGCAACCTAGTGAGACCCTGTTTCCAAATAAGAAAGAAAATCGGGCTGGGGTATAACTTGAAGGTAGAATTCCTCTGGGTTCAATCCCCAGTACCAAAATAAACATCTCAGCTCAAAGGCTAGGCTCTGCACACCTTTCCCCAAATCACCCTTCACAGCTTCCTTGTGAGCACAGCCACACTGGGGAGGCTCGATTTCTCTGGCTGTTCCCCTCACCTGCATATCCCAAGTAGAGTTTCCTCCGGGGAGAGCGGGAGACCAGGTGTGAGGAGTCCTGGGTCTAGCCCTCACCCTACCCCAACTCCATGTTTGCAAGCTAATCTCCACCCTCTGGGGACCTGATTCAGGGCACAGGCAAGTTGATGCCGATGGCCTCTGGTTTCACATCTCTGAGCCTCTCCAGCCTTGGAGTATGACCTGGCAGCCTGACCGGGAGCTGAGTGACTGGAGGGCTCTCAGGCAGGGAGCCAGAGTGGGAAGCCGGGTGCAGGCAGGGGTGAGGGGCTAAGCCGCGTCCCACTTGCTGACATTTGCCTTATTGCATTAAAGTCTTTCTCTGAAGGGTGAGTAAGTCCTCTAAATCAGGCATATGAAGATTGCTCATAAGCCTGTGAGTCACTGTGTGTGCGTGGGGGCGGGGGGCAGGGTGGCGGTGAAGCCCCACAGCTGGGAAGGCTCCGGAACTCTCACTCCACTAACTGGGCTCTTCGTTAACTACACCTCCGTTTTTGTTTTTTGCCGAGATCCATATTACACTGGCTTCCACTGCCAGATGGGGAGTTCAGGCTGGTGGTGTTCGGTTCCATCACCCTGGGTTCTGAGAAACGCCTCTGGTTTCTTCACAGGTGGAGATGTGTCTGGGAGAATAGCCATATCCTCTCTTTCCCAGCTGCATCTGTGCATGAACCCCGGCAGGTCCATCCCAGCCTCTGAAATGAGCCCAGAGGGGACACAAGATGTATGAGCAGCTTCAACCCAGTACTCAGCGTGCTACAAGGAATCCTGTGTGCCCACAGGTCTCTGGTGTGAAGATCCTGGAAAAATGTCTCCCTGACTTCACTACCCTGAACAACTGTACCTTTCTAGTTACTGGTGGTTTCTCTTCTGAACACCATAAAACTTGTGACTGTGCCTATTTCCCTCTTTGCTCAGGTAACTAGGAAGCTCCGAGCTACTTCGGGCAGTTTTCTAGTAATTTTTTTTTTTTTTTTTTTGGCAGTACTGGGAATGGAACCTGGGGGCATTCTACCTCCGAACTACAGCCCCAGCCCTATTTTTTTATTCTTTATTTTGAAGCAGAGTCTCACTAAGTCGAGGAGGGCCGCACTAAGCAGCTGAGGCTGGCCTTGAACCTGGATCCTCCAGTCTCAACCTCCCAAATGCTGGGATTATAAGTGTGCGTCATCACGCCCAGCAGTTTTCTAGTAATTTATGGCATGTGTTTTGGGTATGGATTCCATGTTGTCTCCATTAAAGTTTCCCAAATTTAGAGCCGGGCGTGGTGGCACACGCTTGTAATCCCAGCATTCGGGAGGCTGAGACCAGAGGATCCGGGTTCACGGCCAGCCTCAGCTACCTAGTGAGGCACTCCACAACTTAGTGAGACTCGGTTTTCAAAATAAAGAATAAAAGCCGGGCGTGGTGGCGCACGCTTGTAATCCCAGCATTCAGGAGGCTGAGACCGGAGGATCCGGGTTTGCGGCCAGCCTCAGCTACCTAGTGAGGCACTCCGCAACTTAGTGAGACTCGGTTTCAAAATAAAGAATAAAAAATAGGGCTGGGGGTATAGCTCGGAGGTAGAATGCCCCTGAGTTCAATCCCCAGTACCGAAAAGAAAAGTTTCCCAAATTTAGTTTTCTTTTGCTTCCATTTCTTCAGTGACTAAAAAAATGCAACAACAAACACATCAAACCCTATTTGAAGATACCACGATGAGGTGGATTGGATACATAAAGAGAGAAGCCTGTGGGTTGCTACTCTCCGTTTCACCAGACGCCTTCATCTATGGGCCTGGGTTCCTTTCTCTTTCTTGTGTGTGGTACTGGGGATTGCACCCCCAGGCATTCTACCTCTGAGCTACACCCCAAGCCCTTTTTATTTTTTTGCCTTTGAAACAGGGTCTTAGCCAGACATAATGGCACTTGCTTATAATCCCAATACTTGAGGAGGCTGAGAGAGAAGGATTGCAAGTTCACAGCCAGCCTCAGCAACTTGGTGAAGGCCTCCACAACTTAGTAAGACCTTGTTTCAAAATAAAAAATAAAATAGAGCTGGGGGTGTAGCTCAGAGGCAGAATTCCCCTGGTTTCAATCACCAGTACTACAAACAGAAAAAAAATAAAAATAAAAAAAGACGAAAGAAAGGAGGAAGGAAAGGAGGGAGGGAGGGAGGGAGGGAGGGAGAGAGAGAGAGAGAGAGAGAGAGAGAGAGAGAGAGAGAGAGAGAGAGACAAGAGAAAGAAGGTCTTGCTAAGTTGCTGAGGGCCTCACTGAATTGCTGAGGCTGGCCTCAAACCTTCAATCCTTCTGTCTCAGTCTCCCAAGTGCTAGAATTACAGGCATGTGTCACCATGCCTGGCTGAAGTCTGTATTCCTTTATGGGATAGGTTCTGTTCAGAACCTTAGCCCCATGGCTGAGGCCCTGACTCCCTCCCTTGCCTCAGACTCCCTCCACTTTACCCTTGTATTCTGCTACCGGTACACTTCCACAGGGGAGCCCTGGCATGGATGGACAAATTGCTCAAAGCTACAACACACTCTTCTGCCTCCCTGGATGTGATGCGTGTGATTTTTGTACCTCGATAACCATCATCTAGAACCTGAGAGCCAGAAAGGAACAGGAGGTACATGGCCCCACCTCAAGGACTCCATGGTGTTGCCCACTGCTTGCTGGAGTTTCCGTTTGTCTGGAGCTGGCCTGGGCAGTTGGACCAGTGTCCCCCGCCCACAGTCTCCTCCCTCAGCCCCGCTCCTCCTCCAGGCTCCAGCTGTGTCCTCCTCTCTGTGAATGTTCCATGTCCAAGATGCCCAGATCCACCAGCCTGTAGGCATGGCTGTCACCTGTACCAACAGTCCAAACCCTGCCTTGGCTTTCTTAGGTATTAGGAACACTATTTTCTTTCTTTTTTTTTTTTTTCGGTACTGGGGATTGAACTCAGGGCATTCTACTTCTGAGCTATACCCCCCGTCCTATTTTTTATTCTTTACTTTGAAACAGGGTCTCACTAAGTTGCGGAGTGCCTCACTAGGTAGCTGGGGCTGGCCGAGAACCCGGATCCTCCTGTCTCAGCCTTCCGAATGCTGGGATTACAAGTGTGCACCACAGGAACACTATTTTCAAATGAATACTGTATTAGTTTTGCTCTCACCTCTAGCCCCACTGGAGTGCAAAGAGAAGAGACTTCTTATTGAGCCCTAGCCCTTTCTCAGCCATTCAACTAATATCAAAGGTGTGCAGTAAGCACCTTTTACGTGCCATAAACCAGGCAGGCAGGTACACAAGGCATCATCTCATTTAATTCTCATCACAGCCTTGTACAGAAATGTTTATTATCTCCATTTGCAGATGCACAAACGGAACCTCAGAGATACTAAGTAGCTTTCCCAAGGCCACACAGTTAGTAAATGGTAGAACCAGGATCAAGCCATTGCACTGAGTTTGTACTCTGAACCCCTGAAGTATGTAATAGGTGCTTCTCTCCATTGGGCTTTGTTTACACCAAAGAGTCCCTCAGGCCTCATTAGGGAAAAGCATTTATAGATAGATGCAAAAGGCATTTCATGCCCAGTTATACTTCATTCCAGCCTGACTTTCTGACAGTCCCTTAAATATGACATACTCTCTCTTGCCTCAGTTCCTTTGCACATGCTGGTCCCTCTGTCTGGAATACCTTTTTCCTCTAAATCACCCTTCATTAACTCCTACTGGTTCTTCACTTCCCAGCTCCCCAGGGAAACCCTCCCAGACTCCCACGACTAGTTCAGATGTCCCACTGGGTATCTCATAGTTCCCTATATCTTCTCCTCTTATTTTGCCAAAGCTTAAACATTATTAACATTTAAATTATCTGTGGTTGTCTATTTATTTACTTACTTATTTTGTTAGTAATAGGGATTAAACCCAGGGATGTTCTACCTCTGAGCTATACTCCCAGCCCTATTTTATTCTTTAAATAGGCCTGATGTGGTGGTGCACAGCTGTAATCCCTGTACTTGGGAGGCGGAGACAGGAGGATCGCAGGTTCGAGGACAGCCTCAGCAAGTAGTGAGACTCTCATCAGCCTAGCGAGACCCTGTTTCCAAATAAGAAATAAAATCGGACTGGGGGTGTAGTTCTAAGGTAGAATGCCTCTGGATTCAATCCCCAGTGCCATAAAAAAAAAAAAAAAAATTGAAACAGAGTCTCGTGAACTTGCCAAGGGCCTCACAAAGTTGCTAAGACTGGCACGAACCTTTGATCCTCCTGTCTCAGCCTCCCAAATAATGGGATTACAACTGTGCGCCACCACGTCCAGCCATCTGTCATTGTTGTTGTTTTTATTATTATTATTGTTATTGTTATTATTATTTGTGTGTGTGTGTGTGTGTGTGTGTGTGTGTGTGTGTGTGTGTGTATGGCACTGGAGATTTAACTCAAGGGGCATTCTACCTCTGAGCTACACCCTAGCCCTATTTTTTATTTTCATTTGGAAACAGGTCTCACTAGGTTGATGAGAGTCTCACTACTTACTGAGGCTGTCCTCAAACTTGTGATCCTCCTGTCTCAGCCTCCCAAGCACGGGGATTACAAACATGTACCACCACACCCGGCATCTGCGGTTATTTTAATGTCCATTTTCTCTGCGCTACAAGCACCAGGAGAGCAGGAATTGCACTGGATTTTAGAAGTGTCCTAGGACAGGGTCTGACTTATATAGTTTTCAATAGAATTGGTCAAACAAAGGAGTGAAGGAACAAGAAACTGGGAAAGCAAAACTGTTAGAACCAGCAGCTTCTCTTCATCCCTCAGAGCCCTTTCAAGCCTCTACATGCAGCTTCCCTACTCCTGGGCTACTTGCCAATCCCTCACCAATGCTAGGGAGGCACCGGTCCAAGATTTAATTACTGCTATCTTATTGGTCAGAATCCATGGCACTGTGCCATTTCATTGGTCACTGGTCAACCTATGGGTGGCTTGCCTGTGGGTCAGGTGTCCACTCTGGGACCAATCAGGTTTCTTCTAAGTTTAAAGGTCTATCTAGCTGGGGACTCCTTTGGGGTCTATGGATAAGGCAGTTAGGAGGGATGGCCTGCTACATGCTCCACGAGCTTACCATGCAAAAGGCTCAACTAATGCCCCTTACTCGAGTGTCCCATAAGCAAGCCCAGGAAACTGCTATATAAACCCAATTGGACCCGAAGGTGATCATTTATGGTAACCTAATTTTACTTTTTTAAATTATGGGGTAGGGGGGTTGTTTGTCTTTAGAGCTGGAGATTGAACCCAGAGCCTTGTACCTCTTAACCACAGTACTCTACCACTGAGCTACTCCCCCAGCCCGGTAACCTAATTTTAAGTCCTGGCTTATTTGTAATAGCAGGACAGACTCCCCTTCCTTCCCGCGTTCCAGCACATGTGCACTCACTTATGAAGTTTACGAAACCAGGAGGCCACCAAATGGGGCCTTAAAGTAGATGTTTGAAGCATCTATGCCCTTCTTATTCTAGACTTCTCCAGCAGCCAGGAAAAAAAGTATTGCTTGAGAAGAACAAACCTCCCTGATAGTGAAACCTCAGATATATCAAATAATGGAAAGATGTGAGAGAGAGAGAGAGAGAGAGAGAGAGAGAGAGAGAGAGAGAGAGAGAGAGAGAGACTCCCATCCACAAAAACAGAATGGATGGTAGCCTTAGAAGCAGGAAATATGACTGCTAGTGCCAGACCCTGGGGAACATCCTTGCTTGGGACCTGAAAGGAGAGATGTCCCCAAAGGCAGCATGTGTGATTGTGAGCATAAGTGCAGGGGTTGTGGGGATAAGTGGGGGAGGGGGACAGAAAACAGGCCCCTTAATGACCCAGAGATGCTAAGCTGGATGTAACTTCAAAAGGTCATGTAGAGCCAGGCATGGTGGTGCACGCACTCTTGTAATCCCAGTACTTGGGAGGCTGAGACAGGATGATAGGAGGATAACAGGTTCCTGGCCAGCTTCAGCTACTTAGTGAGGCCCTCTGCAATCTAGTCAAACCTTGTTTCAAAATACAGACTAAAAAATAGGGCTGGAGGTGTATCTTGGAGGTACAATGCCCCTGGGTTCAAGTCCCAGTACCGAAAAAAAAAAAAAAAAAAAGGTCATGTAGTTTTGGTCTCCTGCTTCAGAAAAACCACTCCAAACTAGCCCGGAATGACTATTTGCTACAGAAAAGCGGGGGAGGGAGGTGACAGTTTATTGAGCATTTACCGTGGGCAGGCTGTCCACCAAGTGCTTGTGCATGGTCTCTCACTTACAAGAACCCTGCAAGATGGATATTGCGGCCCCATTCTGTGGGTGAGAAAATGAAAAGGTTACATAGTCAGAGCCTGTGAGTGTCAGAGCTAAAATACCCCACTTGCGGCGGACTCCCAAGGACAAGCTCTTTCCGCTACACCAGGCTGTTTTCCAGAAAAGGACAGTCAAAAGCTTCTCTGTGCGTGCCTCCATATCTAACGCCGCTTTATGCAAGGTTGTTGCGTCAGCATTGTCACCACTGTGACCCAAGCACCTGACACTCAGAACTTAAAGGAAGAAGCTTCTTTGTGCAGTCCTAGAGATTTCAGACTATGTGCACAGTTCACCTACCCCAGCTTCCAAACAGGAGCCGGGGCTGGAGATCCTCGGGGCATCATGGCGAGGAGCAGATGGAGCCAAAGCCTGCTCATCCACCTGCTGGACCCGGCCATGGCCCCAAGGACCCACCTCCAGTCCTGTCCTATCTTCAACTTGACTGTCTCCAGCGCATGAGGTCTGGGAACACTTGAAATCCAAACTATAACGACGGCTATGAAACCTATTTATTCTGTGGAGCAGGGTTTCAAGTGATCTCATTATAAAAGTTATTAACTTGACAAAGCCATCTCTTCCAACATCATTGCATGTCAATTTGGGAGCTGAATTTCAAGTAGGATGTGGAGGAGCTGGAGTGTTTACAGAAAATGTCAAACAGGGCAATGCAGGGATTAGAGGCTGTGTTTTATGAACAAGAGCTGGGAGAGGGAGTGAACGGCAGCCTGAAGAGAAGAGTCAGTGACCTCAATGAAGTTGTATGAGGTGGCGTCCAGAAACCAGGCAATGTAGTTCCATAACCCTGAGCTCGAATTCTGGCTCCAGCACTAACTGGGCTGTATGGACACAGATGAATTATTTCATCTAAGTTCCCAAGTTTTTTCCACAAAATGGGAAGACTAATTGAATCTAGGCTGTGGATACAATTTTTTTTTTTTTTTTTTTTTGGTATTTGGGATTGAACCCAGGAGCATTCTACATCCGGGATATTCCCCCCTAGTCCTATTTTTTATTCTTTATTTTGAAACAGGGTCTCACTAAGTTGTAGAGGGCCTCACTCAGTAGCTGAGGCTGGCCTCGAACCCAGATCCTCTGGTCTCAGCCGCCCAAGTACTGGGATTACAAGTGTGTACCACCACACCCGGCTTGCAGGTATAATTTTGAAGAGTAAATGTGATGAGGAATAACTGCCTAGTATGAGGTCAAAGACGCTGAGTCCTCAAAGAATGGAGGCTGAGATGATTTGATTACAATAATTGCAGCAGTGGGGGGTGGGATAGGCAAGCCCAAACGGGATTTCTAAGCCGGGCATGGTGGCACATGCCTGTAATCCCAGTACTTGGGAGACTGAGATAGGAGGTTCATAGGTTCCAGGACAGCCTCAGCAAATAGTGAGATTTTCATCAATCCAGTGAGACCCTGTTTCCAAATAAGAAATAAAATCGGGCTGGGGGTATAGCTCAGAGGTAGAATGCCTCTGGGTTCAATCCCCAGTACCACAAATACAAAACAAAAAAACAAATGGGATTTCTACTGGAAAGCTGAGGTGGTGCGGATTCAAGCCTCTAGGTCTTTGTACACACCCCTCCCGGGCCACGTCTCTTTTCTTCTTTATCCTGATCACTTTTGGGCCTCCTTGAAACCTCTCTCATGACCTCCCTTCCACAGAGAAGCCTTTTCAGATTTAGGAGTTCATATTTAATGCCCTCCTGGTACCTATACTTTCCTTTCACAGTACTATCACAATGAAAGTTAAAGAGGCCTGTAATCGTTAAAATTCATCTGTATTGGCCTGAATTTGTTGTAGCTCAGTAGTAGAGTGCTCACTTAGCATGTTCCAGGCCCTGGGTTCCATCCCCAGCACCCCCACTCCCCAAAATAGAAAAAAAAATCAGCTTTATTGAGATGTAATTTACATACAATAAAAATTGACCCACTTTTCTTTTCTTTTTTGTGGTGCTGGGAATCAAACCCGGGACCTTATACACATGCTAGGCAAGGGTTCTGCCACTGAGCTACACAGCCATCTCAGTCAATTTGCTCGCTCTCAGTTTATAGTTGATCGAGTTCTGGCAAATGGTTATATGCAGTCATGTGGCACCACCACAATCGAGATGTAGACTATTTTCTTTGCCTTAAACATTTCCATGTGTCCCTGTGCATTTCCACCCCAGCCTCTGGTGACCACTGATCTGTTTTCCTTCATTATAACTGAGCCTTTTCTAGAATTTCATAGAAGCGCGATCGTATAGCATGTAGGTTTTGAGTCTGGTTTGTTTCACGTAGCGTAACGCCTTGAGATTCTAATAATGCAGTTCCTTTTTATTGCTGTAATCATATTTCATGGACAGCATATGCCAGCATTTATCATTTCACCTGTGATGAACATTTTGGGTTTTTTTCCAGCTTTTGGTTAATGGATGAACTGTGATGGATGTTAACAGACAGATTTCTGGTCATGTGGTAATTATATGTCTAATTTTATAAGAAACTGCCATGCTGGTTTTCAGAGTGCATTATTTTGCATTCCCATGAGTAATGAAATGAACGTTTCAGTTGACTTTGTATCATAGCTCATACTGGGATTTTCTCTATTTATTTTTAATGTTAACTATTCTAGTAGTATTAATGTAGTACTTCATTGAATTTTTTAAAGTTTGCATTTAATTATTACTAATGGACTCAGAATTATTCCATATGCTTACAAGCCATTCATATATCTCCTTTGGCAAAGCATTTTGAAATTTTTCTTTAGTTTGTCTTGTTACTAAGTCTCAGGAGTTTTTCCATTGATCTAGCTATATGTCTATCCTCATGCCATTGGTGTTCCATTGAATATATTCCACTCATCTATATCTATCTGCCTATCCTTAAAGTCATGCCATACTATCTGGATTATTATTGTAGCTTTGTAATAAAAACTGGGGGGCAGGCAAAGAGAGCAAGTTTATTTGGTGAATTCTGATGGCAAACGTCTTCCAAGGGAGACCAGATGGGAAAGGTCGTGTGACAAAGGAGGCTAGGAAGGCACGGGTTTAGGGGATACAGGGAATGTCCTTAGCCGTTCAGTATCTGGACAAGCACAAGATCTTCATAGTTGCTTGTTTGTTGTTGTTGTTGTTTTTTTGGTACTGGGCATTGAAGCCAGGGGCACTTTACCTCCGGGGTACACCCCTAGCCCCTTTTTAAATCTTTTATTTTGAAACAAAGTCTCAAGTTGCTAAGGGTCTTGCTAAATTGAATCTACAGTCCTCCCTCCTGTCTTAGCCTCCCAACCAAGTACTGGGATTACAGGCATGCCCTACCACACCTGGCTGATGATGATGATGATGATTGTTATTATTATCATTTTGCGGCACTGGGGATTGAACCCAGGGGCATTCTACCTCTGAGCTACACCCCCAGCCCTATTTTTTATTCTTTATTTTGAAACAGAGTCTCACTAAGTTGCAGAGTGCCTCACTAGATAGCTGAGGCTGGCCTCGAACCCAGATCCTCCCGTCTCAGCCTCCCAAATGCTGGGATTACAAGAGTGCGACACCATGCCTGGCTTTGATTAATTTTTTTAATGGAGGATTTTCCAGATATCATTCTGTTATTGATATTTAGCTTAATTCTGTAGTGTTTAGGGAATATGTTTTGTGTGATTTCGATCTCTTTAAGTTTACTGAGAATAGCTGGGTGTAGTAGCACACACTTGTTTTTTGGTTTTTTTTTTTTTTTCAGTACTGGGGATTGAACTCAGGGGCATTCTACCTCCGAGCTACACCCCCAGCCCTATTTTTAGTCTTTATTTTGAAATAGGGTCTCACTAAGTTGCAGAGTGCCTCACTAAGTAGCTGAGGCTGGTCTCGAACCTGGATCCTCCAGTCTCAGCCTCCCAAATGCTGGGATTACAAGTGTGCGCCGCCATGCCCTGCTCAGTAGCACACACTTGTAATCCCAGTACTTGGGAGGCTTACACCAAGAGGATGGCAGGTTCCAGGCCAGCCTTAGTGAGACCCTCAGCAACTTAGAGAGACCCTGTTTCAAAATAAAAAATAAAAAGGGCTGGAGGGTGTATCTTAAGGGTAGAATACTCCTGGGTTCAATCTCCAATAATTAAAAATAAAAAAGGCTGGGGGTGTATCTCAAAGATAGAGCACCCCTTAGTTCGATCCTCAGTAACCCCCACCCCCAATAAAAATGACTGAGATTTATTTGATGATCTAAAATATGGTCTATTATGGTGAATGTTTCATGTGCATGAGAAAACAAATGTGTAATCTGCTGCTTTGAGGTGGCGGGTTACAAAATGTCAATGAGGTCAAGTTGACTGATAATGTTGTTCAAGTTTTCTACATCCTTATTGACTTGCTGTCTACCTTTCTATCAATTACTGAGAAAGGAGTATATTCAACTAAAATTAGCATTTGCCTATCTCTCTTTTCAGACCTATCCGTTTTTGCTTCATGTATTCTGAAGTTCTGTTAGGACTGGCATGACCTCTTGATAAATTGACCCCTATAATATTATGAAAGGTCCCTCTTTGTCCTTGGTAACATTCTTTGATATGATGCCTATGTTGTCTAGTATTAACACTGCATTAGTGCTGGCGTGGTGACACATAGTTGTAATTCCAACACTTGGGATGCTGAGACAGGAGGATCGCAGGTTCAAATCCAGCCTTGGCAACTTAGCAAGACTCTCAGTAACCTAGTGAGACCCTATTTCTAAATAAGAAATAAAATTGGGCTGGGGGTGTAGCTTGAAGGTAGAATGCATCTGGGTCCAATCCCAGTAAAAAAAAAAAAAAAAACAAAAACTGCATTAGTGCTTGCATGGCATACCCTTGTGTTTTACTTTTAGTTTAATTATATTTAGAGTTGTTTTCTTATAAACAACATATGGTAGGCGTATTAGTCAGCTTTTCATTCCTGTGACAAAACACCAGAGAAAAACAACTTTAAAGGAGGAAAGACTTATTTCTGCTCCTGGCTTCAGTTCCTGGTGGGCCAGCTCCATTGCCGTGGGCTGTGGTAAGGCTCAGCATCATGGGGAGAAGATGTGGAGGAGCAGAGCTGCTCATCCCACAGGGGCTGGGAAGCAGAGAGAGAAAGGACCAGGGGACAAGATATAGTCCCCAAGGTCACACTTTCAAGGACCCACTCCCTCCAATGGGGTCCCATCTCCGACACTGCCCATCACCTCCCAACAGCTCAGCTACGAATCCCTCGAGGGATGAAGTCACTGATGAGCTCAGAGCTCTCCTGATCCAAAGCTTACCCAGAGCCCCGCCTCCAACTCTGCTGCCTCGGGGACCAAGCCTTTATTTAGCACATCAGCCTTTAGACAGCATTCCAGGGCCAAACCTTAGCTACAGAGTCTCGATTATCTAATCCAATCTATCTTTGCCTTTTAAATTATCTTTAAGGTAACAATTGATACTGTACTCTACCTTTTTTCTGTTTTGTTTTGTTTTGTGTCTGGTACTAGGGATTGAACCCAGAGGCATTCTCCATCTGAGCTACACCTCCAGCCCTATTTTTATTTTTAGTTTGAAATGAGGTTTCAACAAGTTGATGAGAGTCTTACTACTTGCTGAGGCTGTCCTCAAACCTTCGATGCTCCTGTCTCAACCTCCCAAGTACTAGGATTACAAGTGTGCACCAAAATGCCCGACTTATTTGTTTTCTGTTTGTTCCCTCTGTACCTTTTTCCCTCTTTTGAATAAACTGAGTATTTTTAAAATAATTTCATATTTTTCTCCATGATTGGTTTATTGGTAATATCTCTTTTATCACCATTGTTGTTAATGGTTGAGCTAAGACTTATAACACACGTCTTTAATTTATTATTTCTTTCTTTTTTTTTTTTTTTTATGCAGTACTGGGGATTGAACCCAGGGGCATTCTATCTCCAAGCTAGACCCCTAATCCTATTTTTTATTCTTTATTTTGAAACAGGGCCTCACTAAGTTGCAGAGAACCTCACTAAGTAGCTGAGGCTGGCTTCGAACCTGGATCCTCCGGTCTCAGCCTCCCGAATGCTGGGATTACAAGCATGCGCCACCACTCCTCGCTCAACCCTATTTTTTATTCTTTATTTTGAAACAGAGTCTAAGTTGTTGTGTAATAAGTGGCTGGCCCAGGGAACTTGGGCATGGCCTTCACTTCTGCATCTGGGGGTAACTCCAGTGAGAACAACAGACAGTCCCTGAGTTCCCAGCTGCCCATACCTGTGTTCTGGGCCACATGTCCTCTTTGGGCAATGATCTCTTAGTGACTGCCCTCACCGTGCACAGGCTGATACAGCTTCACAGATGGGCTTTTTCCTTAATCTCCTTTCCTTACAGATGCCTGCAGCCAACAAGAGCTGTGACATTAAGCTCCTTTTAAAGGTTACAAGGAGCTAGGCATGGTGGTGCATGCTTGTAAACCCACTACTGGGTAGGCTGAGGATCGCAGGTTCGCTGCCAGCCTCAGCAACATAGTGAGACTCTGTTTCAAACTAAAAAATAGAATAGGAGCCGGGCGTGGTGGCACATGCTTGTAATCCCAGCATTCGGGAGGCTGAAACTGGAGGATCCGGGTTCGTGGCCAGCCTCAGCTACATAGTGAGGCACTCCGCGACTTAGTGAGACTCGGTTTCAAAATAAAGAATAAAAAATAGGGCTGGGGGTATAGCTCGGGGGTAGAATGCCCCTGAGTTCAATCCCCAGTACCGCAAAAAAAAAAAAAAAAAAAAAAAAAATAGAATAGGGATGTAGCTCAGGGGCAGAATGCCCCAGGATTCAATCCCCAGTACCACCACCACCACCACAACAACAACCAAAAGGTTACAAGGACATTTGCCTTAATGTCAGAGCATTAATAATCACAATGGTTCACATTTATCATGCTCTTCACCTTGCTAAGCCCACTATGGGCACTCTGAATTCTCACTGCAACCTGATAAGGTAGACATAGCTACTACTCCTTTTTTGAGAGGAGCGAGAAAGCGAGAAAGGGAAGGCAAGAAAATTTAAGTAAACTGTCCAAAGTCATACAGCAAGATTAATAAGGAAACCAACATTTGGTTCTCGGTAGTTAGACCTCAGAGCCAACTACCGAGTTCTGCTGTCTCCCCTGTGGCTGGCCCTGGGACATTTTGATGTCCTCTTGGCACACACACGAGTGAATACCCCCCCCCCCCCATGATTAACATCTCTCTCTGTTCCTGTCTGCAAGTCAGTGTGCGTGGCTGAAGCACTCAGTATGGTTTAGCGGTAAGAGCACTGGAGTCAGGGGCCTCTGTTCTCATCCCAGCTCTGTGGTTTACCAGTCATATCTCTTTAGCGTGTTATTTAATGTTGCTGAGCTTGTAGTTTCTCAATAGGAAGGTAAGGGGATTGAATTAGATAACCTCAAAGGCTCCTTCAAGTACCAACATCCTCTGAGTCTATGAATTAGTGGCCTTGCTGATAGGGAGCTAATAATTATCTAACCTGGCAGGACAGCTAAGATTTATTTACTTTCATAATATTCATCAAAACCACAGAGCTTACCCACTCACTTCAGGCTCATATATCTCCTCTGGCTTCCTGTTTATCCCAGAGGTTATCTTTTCAAACTGCCCTTTGGGCTTACAAAATCTTCTTTGTGTTCACTACATGTTATTAAGTGAATAAAAAGCAGGTTACAAAACTGTATGTAACCCATTTTATTAACAACAGCAAATGTATGTATACCTGTAGATATGATATATTATATTATTAATATGCAAGTATATATAATATATAAGGATCTTAATGTGAATACAATTTATAAAATATGATTGCTTATATTTATGATTATGTTTATGTAATCTGAAAGGATCTACATAAAAATATTAGAATGACTTTTTTTGTGTGTGTATGTGTGGTCCTGGAGATTGAACCCAGGGGCATTCTACCTCCATACCTACAACCTTATTTTATTTTGAAACAGGGTTCACTCTGAGGACCTCATGAGATCCTTCTGTCTCAAACTCCCAAGTACTAGGATTATAGTCACTAACCACCATGTCTGATTTAGAATGGGTGTGTGTGTGTATGTGTGTGTGTGTGTGTGTGTGTGTGTGTGTGTGTGTGTGTACACGCATGTGTGTGGTATGGGGACTGGACCCAGGAGCATTCTCCCTCTGAGTTATACCCCCAGCCCTATTGTATTGTTTGGAAACAGGGTTTTACTAGGTTGCTGAGAGCCTTGCTATGTTGCTAAGGCTGGCTTTGTACCTGCAATCCTCTTGTCTCAGTCTTCAAAGTACTGGGGTTATAGGTGTGCACCACCACACCAGGCTTAGAATGACTTTTTCTAAATGGTGAAGTAACTGATGATTTATGTTTTGTTATTTATTTGTTTTCTTTTTGTTTTATGTTTGTTTGTGACAAGGTCTTGATAGATGTTTAGGCTCTTCTTGAACTCCTGAGCTCAAGTGATCTTAATGCCTTGGCCTCCCTTGTAGCTGGAATTATAGGTACCACCACCATGGCTACATTTATTTTATTTTTCATTATCTTTTGTCCTTGTAATTTTTTCCCAAAGGAATTGCTTAAATTTTTAGTATCTATTGCTTAGAAATAATAAGCTCACAGGCCAAACGTGGTTGCACATGCCTGTAATCCCAGTACTTGGGAGGAGGATTGCAGGTTTGAAGCCATCCTCAGCAACTTAGTGAAGCCCTTGGCATCTTAGTGAGATTCTGTTTCCAAATAAAAAATAAAAGGCCTGAGGGTATAGCTTGGAGGTAGATTGCCCCTGGGTTTCATCCCCAGTACCACGAAAGAAAGAAAGAAACTCACAAACCAATAAAGAATTTCTCCTTTGGATTCAGAATCTACGTGTCCCTTTAACTTTGTCTCTGGCATCTTCTCCTGGTGAGCCCATATCTTTCTATGTGAAATAATAAGACAGTGGTGGGAAGGGGTTACATGCCCCGTGGACAGGGCCATCTAGTCTCTGGGGAGTCAGCCTCTGCCTTTGACTCTCCCCCATGTCCCTCACCCCATTGACTTGCTTTCCTGTTTTTTTTGGTCAATGTGGATCATTTTTCTCAACCTCTCTTCCCTCGTCCAGTTTCTCCCTCTATAATCAACCTCGAGCACCCCCAGTGTTCATTCATTCATCATGAGTTATGCATAACTCAGAACGTGAATGGAATAAACGTGTTGCTAGAATTGAAGACTAAGTTTTGAGTTCTGAATCTGCTCTAGGTATTCCAGGATGGAAAATGATTGGATCCATGGGAATTGTCATGGCCTAGGCCCCAGAATGATGAGGAGCTTGGAGTTTTTGGAGAGGAGAGAGGTCAGATGCACAAGGGGAGGGCAGCAGGGGAGCAGGGGCAAGGTCCCAGGACCCAAGAATGACCAGCTTCTTCAGAGGAGGAAGAAGGACAAGTAGAGTAGCGCCATGGGGCTTGGGGCCCAGGCAAGAGAAATACTGGCACTGTCACTCCATTTATCAATCCATCTATTTATTCATTCTGCAAATACACAGCAAGCATCTGCCCTGAGCCTGGTATTGCCACAGGTGCTGGGGATACAACAGTGAACAAAACAAGATAACGACCCCCACTTAACCCCAGAATGCTTACGTTCTATGGGAGAAAGAGGAAAAGGAAGTAAACAAGTATATAAACAAGATTGTTTCTGAAGGTGTCAAGGGCCATGAAGAGAATAAAGCACTCCAGTGTGTCAGAGAGCGCCAGGGGAGGTGACGTCAGCGGTGCTGATGCGTCATTAGCTGAAATAGAAGTCAGGGCTGGTCTGGGAGGAAGACGATGAATTCCTTGGCAGAGCTGCTGATTCAGAGATGCCAAGATTCACCTTTTGGTGAATTTATGCTGTTCTCCAAGTTGACCTCATATCCTTCTCTGCCTCAGAAACTTCTGGTGGGTTTCCACTGTCCTCTGGACAAAATGCCAGTTCTTTAGCTTGGCACTGAAGGACCTCACAACCTTGCCCAGCCTGCCTATCTGCCTGCCCCTGTCCTCAGGGAACCTTCCATTCTGACTCTGAGGGGCTCCTCTCTGTCTCCTTGTCAGCTGGTCCCTTTGCACCTGTGTACCTGGGACCTAGGAAGTTTCCAGAGCTCTCCAGTCCACAACCGTCCTGCTGGGCTCAGCCCCTTTCTCTTCCTGTACACCTTCTTCAGTAGTTTAAATGTCCCATAAGCAGGGGCCAAACTCTCTGTAAAGAACCCTGTGAGCCGGGCGTGGTGGCGCACGCTTGTAATCCCAGCATTCGGGAGGCTGAGACTGGAGGATCCGGGTTCTCGGCCAGCCTCAGCTACCTAGTGAGGCACTCCGTGACTTAGTGAGACTCGGTTTCAAAATAAAGAATAAAAAATAGGGCTGGGGGTATAGCTCGGAGGTAGAATGCCCCTGAGTTCAATCCCCAGTACCGCAAAAAAAAAAAAAAAAAAAAAAAAAAAAAAAAAAAAAAAAGAACCCTGTGTCCTTGAGAGAAGGGCTGGCCCTTCAAGATCTTCTCTCGGGATTTGTTCTGCACCAGTGCCTGTGCAGAAACATATGAAGTGGCTTTATAGATCAACTATGAAATAAAGACATACAACCATGTCTTGTATGAAATGAAGAAGGGAAGATGAAATGAGAAGAACTCAGAAAACAAAAGACAACAGAATTCAGTTACAGTCTAGTGTTCAGAAGCAAGCCAGGTGTGGTGGTGCACACCTGTAGCCCCAGCACTTTGGAGGCTGAGACGGAAAGATCACAGGTTTGAGGCCAGCCTCAGCAACTTAGTGGGGCTTTCAGCAACTCAGCAAGACTGTTTCAAAATAAAAAAGGGCTGGGAGATGTAGCTTGGAGGTAGAACACTCCTGGGTTTAATCCCCAGCACCTCCCCTTACACACACACACACACACACACACACACACACACACACACACACACACAGTGTTTAGAAGGAATCAACAAGCCGGGCGTGGTGGCGCACGCTTGTAATCCCAGCATTCGGGAGGCTGAGACCGGAGGATCCGGGTTCGCGGCCAGCCTCAGCTACTTAGTGAGGCACTCCGCAACTTAGTGAGACTCGGTTTCAAAATAAAGAATAAAAAATAGGGCTGGGGGTATAGCTCGGAGGTAGAATGCCCCTGGGTTCAATTCCCAGTACCGC
>PVLC010017695.1:0-33333 GCA_004027655.1 Graphiurus murinus
CCTCCTCCTCCTCCTCCCCCTCCTCCTTCTCCTTCTCCTCCTCCTCCTTCTCTGTACATTGTAATTATACATTTTAGTAAGGTTCAAGGTCATACAAACAGACATGCACACAGGTCTTTGTGGATTCCCTTCATTTCCCACCCTGCTACTCATCCATCCCTGTACATGACTACAAGATTGATAGTGATATCTCCATACATGAGCACAGCATAATGTGAACTATTTCTTCCATCAATTCTTCTCATCCCCTCCCCACCTCCCTCCCCTAACCCCTTTCCCTATTCTTCTGGTCATTCTCAGTTATCTAAATTAACTTTTCTTTCCTATTTTCTCTCTAGCTTCCACATATGAGAGAAAACATTGGACCCTTGACTTTCTGCAACTGATTGATCTCATTTCATATAATATTCTCTAGTTCCATCATTTTTTTCTGCAAATTGCACAATTTTAATTCTTCATGGCTGAGTACAATTGTGTTGTGTATATATACAACATTTTCATTATCCATTCATTACTGACGGACACTTAGAGTGGTTCCATAATTTGTTTGTTGTGAATTATGCTTCCATAAACACGAGCAGGCATGTAATAATATAGTATTCTGACTTTAATTCTTTTTTTTTTTTTCAGTGCTGGGGATTGAACTCAGGGGCGTTCTACCTTCGAGCTATACCCCCAGCCCTATTTTATATTCTTTATTTTGAAACCGGGTCTCACTAAGTTTTGTGGAGTCCACTAGGTAGCTGAGGCTGGCCGCGAACCCGGATCCCGGATCCTCCAGTCTCAGCCTCCCAAATGCTGGGATTACAAGCATGTGCCACCATGCCTGGCTTGACTTTAATTCTTTTGAAAGTAAACTGAGGAGTGATATAGCTGGGTTGCATGGAGGTTCCATTCCTATCCTTTTCAGAAAACTCCATACTGATGTCCAATTTATATTTCCCCACATCCTTGCCAGAATTTGTTATTTGTACTCTTAATGATTGCAATTCTAACTGGAGTTAGATAGACTCTCAGTGTTGTTTTGATTTTTATTTCCCTGATTTCTAATGATGCTAAACATTTTTCATATATTTATTTTACATATATTTATTCTTCTTTCGAAAAGAAGTGTCTATTCAGTTTAATTGCCCATTTTAATTGTTTTTTTTTTTTTTAACTAGGAATTGAATCTGGGAGCACTCTATCTCCTAGCTATACCCCCAGTACCCCCAGCCCCCCTTTTTTTTTCTTTTTTAATTTTCCATTTTGAAACAGAGTCTCACTAAGTTGGTAAGTGTCTTGATAAATTTCTGAGGATGGTCTCCAACCTGTGATCCTCCTATCTAAGCCTCCCAAGTACTGGGATACAGGCATGTGCCAACATGCCTGGCTAGTGTTCTTTTAAGAAAAAGAAACATGGATCAAAGTCCAAGAAACTGTACAAGTCAGTCCATCTCAACATATATTTCTTATGCATGTTTTTTTTTAATTTGAAGTTATATCAACAAGGTTTTTTGTCACATTGCACTTTTTTCATCATAATGCAGTATTATATTTTATAAATATACTGATATGAATGTTTTGTTTTGTTTTTTTAGGTACTGGGGATTGAACTCAGGGGTGTTCTACCTCTGAGCTATACTCCCAGCCCTATTTTTTTATTCTTTATTTTGAAACCGAGTCTCACTAAGTTGCAGAGGGCCTCACTAGGTAGCTGAGGTTGGCCTCGAACCCGGATCCTCCGGTCTCAGCCTCCCAAATGCTGGGATTACAAGTGTGCGCCACCACACCCGGCTTGAATGTCTCCATTTTTAAGTAAACATTTGAATAGTTTCTCATTTTATGGCTTTTGAAAACAATGTGACTGTAAGGATTGTGGTGAATATTTTAAGGAAATTTATTAGCAGTTCCATTGAATAGAAAAAAAAAAAACTTTCTGGTCTCAAGGATGCATATGACCAACTTTAGTAGATCCTGTAAAATAATTTTCCAATATAGTTGCCATATTTTATATTCATATATTCATACAAGTGGCATATGAGTGTTCTCATTTCATGTCCTAATAAACAAAATATTTTACATCTCATGATGAGCATATTGTGATTTAATTTGCATTTTCCTGATCATATATATATATACATATATATATGTATATATATATATATATATATATATATATATATATATATATATGATGATTTTGTTTGTGGAGTAGATAATTGGGTCTATGGCATTAACTGATAGTCATTTAATAAAATGAGCATTCTTTCCAGGCATACCAGTAAAACAAGTTAAAACAAAATGGTAGAGAAAGAAGCTATTAGGGCCGGGCGTGGTGGCGCACGCTTGTAATCCCAGCATTCGGGAGGCTGAGACCGGAGGATCCGGGTTCGAGGCCAGCCTCAGCTACTTAGTGAGGCACTCTGCAACTTAGCGAGACCCGGTTTCAAAATAAAGAATAAAAAAATAGGGCTGGGGGTGTAGCTTGGAGGTAGAACACCCCTGAGTTCAATCCCCAGTACGGCAAAAAAAAAAAAAAGAAAGAAGCTATTAGGGCTGTTATTTATAGTGCTTCTTTAAAAAAAAAAAAAAGAGCTTTACCATCATTTACAATCTTGATTGACAGTAGTGTCCTCAGTTGGTCCAAAGGTTAGATCTACAGGTGTTACGTGTTTCTCCTCCAATTCAATGATCCTCAACAGTGTGACACTCATGGATGTTCATATGGCTCCCTCATTTATTCACTTCAATTTCTTGCTACATAGTATAATTTATATGCTAAAAGAAAATATATTTATTTTTAAAAGAAAGTTTCCATTCATTTTGGACTTTTTACATTATGTAATGCTAAAATCTACTGGGACAGTGAATATTTTATGCTCTGAAAAGTTTGGGTGTTACTTTGTGTTCCAGTAAATAAAGAGCTACAAAATGAAAGATGAGAGAATTATTTTGTTTTGTTTTTTTACAAAAGACAAACATATCAGATTTGACCAATTGCATATAATCAATATTTTTATAAAACCATTTAAACTGTTTTTAAGAAAGGAAAAATATGGTCTCTCAAATTGAGTTTTTTAATGGTGAAGAAAGTAAGAGATTGTTGTTAAAAATATGTACTGTAGAGACAGCATTTTGGAAATGGTTCTTTTTTTTTTGGCTAGTAAGGATGTTTTTATTTTTCATTTTTATTCTTTAAATTGTTCTTACTTAATTGTTTTTTCTTACAGAAACTATGATAAATATGTTCTCCCCAATTTACTTACCTATACTGTTAGAACCCTGGAAACAGAATTTTTCAACCACCTTACAAATCTTCTAAGAGTTTGTGTACCTTGAATTTGAGTGTTAAAACATGAATATATACTGTCTTCTGATTAGTTTTGAAGAATAATTGATTTAACAAGGAAGGACATGTGGTAGCTAAATATCAGCTAAAAGCTAACAATTAGTGGATAAATCAATAAATAGAGTAAATATAATGGCAATAAAAAAATCTAAATTTTATTTCCACAATTATTTGATTATTTTTTCAAAATGATCTTTGAAATTAGGGGAGCCACTAGAAATGAAATAAGAAATAAATTATGGGACTAAGTCTAGCTCTGATCCCAAATCCCTAAACAAAGATTTTCAAAAATAATAAAGCTTTTGGAATGAATGGACTGTATTTAAAATATGGAATATAGTATATCCCAGTATTGCTGTTGTTGAGAGCCATATGTGGCAAATTTTTTTTATAATAAATTACTAAGTTGGTACCAGTGGACATAATAGTTGTGAAATTCATAATAATGTTAATCTATAGCAAATATAATGTGAAAAAAAAGAGAAACCATGACTCCCAGTAATCAAACGTGATCAAGCTTCATTTATCAGAATTGTCAAAGTTGGTATAGGAATGTGGTGTTTTGTATGTGTGTGTGTGGTGTGTGTGTGTGTGTGTGTGTGTGCGTGTGCGCGCACATGTATACACATATGCATGACATGTCTACATACTGGAGTGGGAAATATCAATTGTTCTTTTTGTGGTGTGATAATTTTTGAATGTCAATTAGATATCCAAATTTAGTATGGTAGGCAGTTAAGTATACAACTTTGAGGCTTGGTATAGGATTTAGGAATTGATCTGGAAATGTGGAGTCATAGTATTTAATTCAAAGCCATAAAGCAGAATGTACCTGCTAGATCATAAATGATGGCATAGTAAGGAAGAGAATCATAGATTAGCTTTATAAAATTCAGTGTTTAGAAGTCAAGAAGATGTGGTGAAACTCACAAAGGCAATGGACATAGAGAGGCCAATGATGTAGGAAGAAAAGTCAGAGTGTATGTGTTCTAAAAGTTTTAAAGAGAAAAACTTGATCTAATGTTGAAGATAGGTTGAATGAGAACTGACAACAGGATCCACTGGAGAGCTTAGTAATTTTTAAAATTTTAACAAATAAAAACTAATCTTTGCCAGCTACTCATCTGACAGAGGACTCATATCTAGGATATACAGAGAACTCAAGAAACTTACAGCTAAGAAAACAAATAACACAATCAAAAAATGGGAAAAGGATCTAAATAGACACTTCACAAAAGAAGAAATACAAATGGCCAATAAATGTATGAGGAAATGTTCAACATCATTAGCAATCAGAGAGATGCAAATCAAAACTACCTTGAGATTTCACCTAACTCCAATTAGAATGGCAACTATCAAGAACACAAACAACAACAAATGCTGGCGAGGTTGTGGAGAAGTGGGAACCCTAATACATTGTTGGTGGGATTGCAAATTAGTGCAACCACTTTGGAAAACAGTATGGAAGATCCTCAGACGAATGGGAATGATCCTACCATATGATCCAGCAATACCTCTACTGAGTATCTACCCAAAAGAAAGGAAACCAAACTGTCAGACCAACGCATGTGTATCTATGTTTATAGCTGCACAGTTTACAATTGCCAAACTATGGAACCAGCCAAGATGTCCATTGACAGATGAATGGATTACAAAACTATGGGATATGTACACAATGGAATTTTACTCAGCCTTAAAGAAGAACAAAATCATGTTATTTGCAAAGAAATGGAAGGAACTGGAAAACATTATGTTAAGTGAGATTAGTCAGTCACAAAAAGTTAAAAATCGAATGCTCTCCCTAATATGTGGAAGCTAGGGAGAAAATGGGACATAAGAGGGACTCCAGATGAAGGAGAATTATTAGGTGAACAAAGAATTTGATTTAACGGAAGGTGATGGGGGGGAGGGGGGACACCCTAATGAGCATGATGTACTTACAAGATCACATCAAAGTCAATCACTAAACTGACCTTTAGAAGGAGGGAGAAGGAGGGAGGGGGGTGGAAATTGGGGAAGGGTTAATGAGAAATGTGTGCATGGATGTCTTTACCTATACTAGCTTGTACCCAACAAAGATGTGTGATTAACCCTGTTGTACCCAAGAAATGTATAAAAAAAAACCCTATATATATTTATGATGTTAAACATGATGTTTTGAATTACATTAGCATTGTATTGATTTATATAATTGATATATCAAGCCAATTAATGCAGGAATTATCTCACATATTTATCTTATTTGTGATAAGAAAACTTAAAATCTACTCTCTAAGCCATTTCAGGTATGTAATATATACTTTTGCTATAGTCACCATGCTGTCCATTAGATGAGTTGAACTTACTCTTCCTGTTTAATTGAAATATTGAAATCTTTGACCAACATCATCCCAATCACCACTCTCCTCTCAGTCTCTGGTTATGACCATTTAATTTTCTGTTTCTTTGAATTTAGTTTTTTAGATTCCACATATTGTAGGGACAGTCCATGTCATGTGGCATTTGACACTCACAGGCACTGACTTTTTTTGGTCAAATATGACCCCTCCACCCTAGGAAAACCAGTGGGTCAAGAAATGGCCACAACAGCCTTAATGTTTTACCACCTACCCCGTCCCCCAGCAACCGGTGACAAGATCTGCTCTCATTGGCTCCCGCCCCAGCTTCACCTCCTTATCTGACATTCCTATATAAACTCTTGCTTGTTCGAATAAAGCTGAGATCCTGCTTTGTCCACTCTGTCCACTGATTATTGTGAACTTTTTATAGTTCATTAAAAAACATTGCCATCTGGGCCCTAATGCTTTGCATATTTTGAACGAAGTGCTCTGCCTTTCCTTTTGCATGTTCTGCAAATCTCATTTACCCTTAAAGAGCCAGTAGAGATGGAAGATATCAGCTTCTCTGATTTATCCCATCCAGGAAACATAGTAACTTTTATCTTCAAGTTCAGTCAGGTAACTACATTGAAATATTTATTATTCAAAATCCCATTGCTCCTTTAGATTGATTGTTTTAGTTATTCCTTTTAGCCCTTGTTTTTCAAAAATGCATGAACTGTGTCCTTTATCTCTTCAGTAACTTATACTGAGTCTTCAATAAGATCATTTATTCACCAATGAAATCTTTCTGCAATTCACATTGGTTGTCATCTAAAGATAAATGAATGAAAAATAAATAAAAATGACACTTGTCATATCAGAACATCAATAAATAAAAAAGAAGTACATTTTTTCTTTTGTGTGCATATGTGTGTGATACTGGGGATGGAACCTGGGGATATTCAAACAGGGTCTCACTAACTTGTGGAGGGCCTCACTAAATTGCTAAAGCTGACTGTGAATCTTCAATCCTCTTGTCTCATCCTCCCAAATATCGGATTACAGGCATGAACCACCACACCTGGTTAGGAAGAGCTATATTATAATTTAACCTTGTAAGAGAGTCATTAGTATTTTTGTCTTTGGAATCTACAATAAAAGTAGAGGGAGGGGAAGAAGAGATAAAGAGGGAAAAGGGTTGAGAAAAACAAGGAAGCAAAATATATTGTGTGATTATGATCTCAGTTTTCTGGTGAAACTGAAAGCGATTACAGATTTAAATGAGCCATATCCTAGTTTTCTTATCCTGTTACATCTGTGCTATATTCTCCCATCATGTGAGCTGCTCTGAGGAATTTCTCACATGCTTTTGAAACCTATATCAGTATCATAGACGAGGTTCCCTCACTTGAGCACTTCTGTTTTAGAGGCCCTAGTAGGACACTACCATTCAGAGAAGTCAGCATAACTACAGGACTACATGAAGCAGTTGACATAACCTCTGAGAAATAGCAGAGAGGGATGCATAATTTTTTCTTTTTTTTTTTTTGGTACTGGGGACTGAACCCAGGGGCATTCTACCTCAGTACTCTACCCTTAGCCCTTTTATTTATTATGCTGAAACAGCCCTTTTTTTGTTTTTGTTTTTGTTTTGTTTTGTTTTGAAACAGAATCTTACTAGGTTGTTGAGAGTCTCACCAAGTTGTGGAGGTTGGTCTTGAACCTGTTATTCTCCTGTCTCAGCCTCCCAAGTATTGGGATTATAGACATGCTCCACCACACTTAAGTCTATATTTATGAGTATATAGAGGGACATGTTTTATGTGTGTGTGTGTGTGTGTGTGTGTGTGTGTGTGTGTGTGTGTCTTTATACTTAAAATGATCACTAATGACCAGGAAATTAAATTTTCTAATTATAAATTGAATACCATTCATATTAAATAAGTAAGCAAATTCAATGTGGATTCTCTTAAACAAGACAGAAAGCCAGAGAAGAAAGTGTGTAACCTCTTCATTTGCAAAATGTGGGTAAATATACTCATAAAATAAGCTAAGTTTGTATTAAGCAGTGACATCGAAACATAACTTATGGTCCTCAATAGGAAGCATCAGTGGAATGTGTTCTCCCTGTTGTGAGAAAAACAATGCTACAGTAATTTTGCAGTAAAATAACCAAATCATGTGCAAAAACAGAGACAATACAGAGAAGTAATTACAATTCTAATATACTAAAGTCATTACTCTCATTACAAATATATTTTAAAGAAGTTAGGCAATTTCTGATATACTAATAACTGAAAACTCAAAAGAAGAAACATCACAGAATAGATTGGACCAGAGTCACCCTTTTCTCTTCTGTATCCCCAGATATTTGGCTTACTCCATACATTTCCATAGCTTGATAAGTGCTAAAGTATAGAATTTGCCTACATGAGTTCACAGGCTATTAAAAGTGAATTAATTTCTTCTTCTATTTTTGTATCTCGAATTTCTAACACAGTATATGCTCAATAAACATCAATTTAATAGATTCGTTATAGGAATAGATTCTCACTGAAATAAAACAATACAAGTTCTTGAAAACAGTTCTTATGAGAAACTATGAATTATATGCTAATGGTTTGAAATTTTTCAACAATTCCCTACTGCTTATCAAGGGGAGTCTGGGAAAGGATGTCTCATGAATAGAGATGTACTTTGAGGAGGGAACACTGGTTATAACTAGGAAAATAGATAGCAAGAGGAGAGTCCAAGCTCCAGCATACCTCTTAGGGACTTATTAAAATATTCCAGCTGGAATGTATTGCAGATCTGAATTACAGCAGCGTGATGGAATCTGAGTACTATTATTGAGAGAGAATTGATAGGACTTGACCACTGATTAGATGTAGCAGTGTCATAGATGGTGACTATGACTTTTAAGCTCAAGTGATCTTGAGGCTCTTGTGTTATTAAAAAATCATGAAGGCAAAAGAAAAGGAAGATTCCTTCTGGGGAGATATGATTATTTCCATTCTGGGCACACCTTTTTAATGACTTTTAGGCATTTCCTATGTTCCATGGTAATGTATGTTACTATCTTCTTTTAATAAAAATGATGCAATATTGACTCATTTCCTTTTATTTTATGTTCAGAAAGGACTGAGAATAATTATCCAGTTTGTATTTTCCCTTCTCATAAGTGTTTTCAGATTAGCCCTTAATATCTTCTTCACCATTCTAAATCCCAGCTTTACTTTCCATTGAGCTTCCATTTTATGGTTCAATTACCATGATCTTCATACTTCTGCATTATTTAATGTGATATATTGAAAGTAAATATCCTGTCTTTGAAAGCTGCATTCTGAGAGAGTGAGAAACTCCTTTTCAAAGCACAATTTTTCCAATAGTTTATATCTGAGTGTCCTCCAAAGGCTCATGTATTTAAAGACTGTCCTCATTTTTGTGCAATTGGGTTGTGGAGCCTTCAGGAGGTGGGACCTGATAGAAGGTCTGTAGGTTGTTGCGGGCATGCCCTTGAAGTAGCTTGTGGAACAATGGTTCCTTCCTCCTTCTATTTTGCTCCCTGGCCATGAGGTGAAGACTTTCTCTGCTACCTGCTCCCACCACAGTGCACTGCCTTATCACAGACCCAAAAGCAAAGGGACCAACTGATCAAGGACTGGAACACCCAAATCAAGAGGCAAAATAACACATTTTTAGTTGTAAGTTGACAATCTCAGGTATTTATAGTGGTGAAAAGCTGATTAATTCGGTGTTCTAAGATGTTGGGGCATGGAAGCAGTAGCCACTTAAGTCTTGCTCACAGGATGCCATTAGCATTGCTGATTCATAAATCTAGGTGCTATTTAGGGTAGACAATTCTGTCAGTTTTGCAAAAATCTTCACATTTGGTGCAATGGAGCATACAACAGCCTCTATTGGAACTATTCAAACCTAAATCATTTCTTTCTTAGGGAAGCCATTGTTGAATTTCATAAGTCAGTATCACCCATCATATAACGTTCCTCCATAGCACTTGCCAAAACTGGTTATTTAATTCCATGCATATAATTGAGTAAAGTCTTTCCCACCAGACTATTCCTTCATGATATTATACCTACTTTTACTCAATATTATATTTATAATGCCAGTATAAGCACTTGCAAATGAAAAACTACCCAATAAATATGCAATGAATAATTAAAAGAGGCTGGAAAATTAATGTCACTATAAAAGAGATTTCTAGGTCTAAAATACATAATTCCTCTGTTCTAACTTAACATTGAGAAACTTGTTTCCCTATCAGAAAGCACTGGAAAATTCAGTTATGAGAAATAGCTTTATGATTAAGAAGAATATATATTAAAGAAATCGTGGATATGCGTGTTTTTTTTTTCCACTAATATGACCTTAGATAAAACAAAGTCTTATCTGTGTATTAGATCTGTTGATAAGTTCAAAGGAATGTGGAATAAATTGTTGATCTACTTATATGCATGAGATAGTTTGTTACAAACATTTATTTTTAGAGATTGTTATTTTCTAACTGCACAATAAATTACTGCTATTTGCATAATAGAATTGTTTGCTTCTTTGATTTTCTATCCAGATTGGAAATTATTAATACTTAGTCATACTCAAGATGGGTGCTTTTTAGCTACATACAAATTTAAAGTATATATCCCCATTATAAATTTTATTTTTTAGTATTCCCAGGCTAAAGATATCACACAATATTTCTGTCCTTCAGAACACATTGAAGCTTGAGCTTAACTGCAAAAGTCCATGAAACAATTTTGGAAATCTGGATTTAAAAAATGCATGTTTTTCTCACAGCTTCAATATGGCCTTGTGCAATGCCTGACATATCCAATAAATGTTTAAAAGATGGATGTTCAATGAGGGACCAAGGAATAAAAGTTACTTTCAATTTCAAGCATCCTTATAAAATCAGTAGAATAAATGCCTTACTCAACTTTCTTACTGATAAATTTACATAACTATTTTATGCTTGGTAAAGGATATTTTCTAGTGTATTCACTGAATTGAAATTAAGAAATTATATATTTAAAATTTTCTTGGCACTGCATAGAGCACAAAGCTTTTTATTTACATTCACAATTACACTCTGTTATAGTCTCAAGTTTAAGTAGGTAGATATGCAAATCTCATCCTTTGGGTTCTGTGCCCTTCATATATTTTTATCCTTTTTTTCTGAAGATGAAAATAACTAACTAACTAAATGAATAAACAAAATAGGAAAGGATTTTTGAATATTTAATACAAAGGATACACTGAAAATTATTTTCCAGAGGACAGGGAGACTGGAAGTTGTACACATTTTGCAGACTTGTGTACTGTATTCTTGCTCATTAAAATGGGGGTACATGAATATTGAACACAAAATTGTAGAAAACATGCAGAATTACTTAGAAATATGGAGTGAAGACCCATTCTAAGGCTTTAGAAACTAAATATCCATGAAACTCACTAAAGGTTGACATTCCCCAGAAAGGCTCCCAAGATATTGGGCACAGTAAATACTGTTAAGTAGCCCCCCCTACCTCTTAGCAGAGAACATGAGGGAAAGGCTTAAGCTTTCTTTCCACTGGAATTTCCTCTCTTCATTCCAGGAACTCTCTCCAACTTTCCTTTCCAGGGCCGTCTGATATAAAACTTGGATTTCATAATCCCAGATGTGCTGGTATAGTGGCTTATGCCTCATCCCAGTAAGTGGGATGCTGAGACAAGATGATCACAGGTTTGAGGCCAGCATCAGGTATATAATAAGACTCTGCACAAAGTAGTGAGACTCTGTTTCAAAATATAAATTAAACTAAGGGCTGGGGATATAGCTGGGGAAGTAGAATGCCCCTGAGTTCAATACCCAGTATAAATAAATAAATAAACAAATAAATAAATAATTCTAGATGTAATCCAAAAATTATTTGGACAACCTATATAAATGAAATTAATAGAAGATGCATTCTCTCTTCACTTTAATTTCCATGAGGTTTTATATATTATTCATCTTTCTATCCGATCCAACACAATGTTTAGAACTTTGGAGGTGTTTATCAATGATAGTTGAATGACTAAAACAACATTATTAATAATTTCATTTGACTGAGTAACACATTTTTATTTCCTAAACAAAATTTAATATTTTTCCTTTCATATATATGAAAAATGATTCTTAGAAAATTTTCCTTATATAATATGATTTTAGGCATAGATGTAAATTAGTGGTATATGCAGTCATTGCAGTATTTTGTTTTGAGTTCCACAATAGTTTAATAGTCCCCATTATCAAAAATAAATGATGCTCATTTTATATAGTATTTTATTTAAAGAGACACTCTGAAAAGAATTGAGGTAAAATTAGCTATTATTGTTTAAATCAGCTTTGTCACTTAGTATATGGACATTATAATGGAAGTCATTTAACTTCTTTGAGTATCAGCTATTTTTTCTATATAAATGGAGATAATTTATACCTTGCAGATTTTGTTTTGTGAAGATTAAGTTAATGCATGTAAAATACCCAGCACAATGTTTAATACAGAAGAGATCCCAATGAATGGAATTATGCATATTTATTACTTCTTTTACTGATACTTTTAAATGTTTAATCCAATGGTAGAAAAGAAACCAATGATAACAATAATAATAATAATAATAATAATAATATAAATATTCTTACCATATTTTAAAATGCATTTAAAAGGTAAGGAAGCTACCACTTAAAAAAAAAATTCAAAAGTCAGGTTGGCATTTACTTTGGAGGTTTGAAGCATTGTAAATAAATTATACCCAATAATTTTAAAATAGGCAGTTCGGTTTATGCACAGACATAGTTTGACCTTTTTTCTATTTAATTAGGTATGTGTATGATATGCCTACCAAACTTTCTTAACAAGAGAGAAGAAAAGGACAATTTATACAGTGCTGGGCATACAATGATTAAATAAAATCCTTGGGAGCTGTCACAATCCAGTGGATGGACATTACCCTGAGAGTGGTATGGTTACACAGGAAATGGTATGATGTTACACAGGAAGTGGCACCATTGCCATATTTCTGCCCAAAGGCTTAAATTTAAAAGTCTACCAGAAAGCTACTTTTAAAGAACAGTGTTAAAATATCTCTTCCATTAGAGTAGAAAAGGGAACAAAAAAGGACATTCAAGATATAGTAAGGTGAAAAAGTCAAGACCTGAGTACCTTTTCTTACGAAGTGTTATGTTCAGCAACCATTTTAGAACTATATAATCGAGAAGGGCAAAGCCTCCCACAGAATGGGATGGTTAAACAATTAAAGATAACATGAACTTGAGCAATGTTAGGAAGGATGACCTTTCCTTCCTAAGAGTCTTGACAAGAATACAAAATTCCAATGTAAACAAGCAAGGGATTTGGCAGCTTAGGATGACAGAAGTAAACAAGAAAAACCTGGAACTAGCAAGAGGAACAAGGAAAAGCAATCCATTCCTTAAATCAAAATTAGTTGAAAATTTTCACTTTTTAAGTGACTAGAGAATTGGAAAATATCATAATCAACTTACATAATTTTATTTTTACATGTAATTATGTGTAAGATAACTATAAAGTACAATGCATACAGTTCTGTATCCATAATTTGGGTTGCTGTTAACAAATTTGTTAAGTGATATTAATATTCTAAGTTAAAGAACTCTGGGAAGTCAGATAAGTAATCTATCAACTAGATTAAATCTGAAAAGTTATATAAAATATACTATCATCCACACAGGATACTGCTGTATTAGATTTATTTAATATAATATGTCTGTGACTCAGAAGTTATTTACCTGAAGGAAACACTTTCTTTAGACAAAAAACCAAATGTAGTTTAAGCATAATTAAAATGTCCCTGGAAAATCTCCAAACCTTACTTTGTAAAATTATTTACCCAAATCCTATGGAACCAAAATAACAAGGTCTTCTTGTTTTATTTTTTTCTAAATGGAAATACACGTATATATAGTGTTAGTTTTTCACACTAACTTTGAAAATTCATTCTCAAATAAGAAGTGCTGTAATAGGAATTTGTCCTTATTAACAAAATACCTGAAGGTTTTCTTCAATAGAAAATATTGTGCTTATTCACAAAAACAAATAAATAAATAAAAACGATTGAAGAAATATCCCTGATAGTATAACAAGTTGTTAGCTTATTATCATGGGTTGAAGTTCATTTTCAGCTATTCATTTCTGTTGCATTAAAGCATGATTCTCTCCTGAGATCCTTGGCATCTATCCATGGAGAAAATCGAAACTCAGCTGCATACTCTGTTAAGCAGAAATTCCTGCCATTTCCTGTTAAATAGGCATCAGAGCAAAAAATAAATAAAAAATAAAAAAAGTCAATACAGCCAAATGGCTGGCCAATTCAGTGAAATAACTGAATTTTTAGTCCATCATTAACAACTTTCATTATTCAATAATATGCATCAAATTACTTTTCTACCAGGACTTTTCTCAGCCTCTGAATACTTAAAAGCCCTGTGCACAATGAGCTTACAGTCTAGTGGGGAAGAAAATAAACCAATTAAGGGCAATAACAGTCTATCATAAAATGCATTATGAAAGATGAATTAGAAAATGAACCTGAAACAAGTGTGAGAGGTGATTAGTAAAGTTATTCTGAGGAATTTTCAAAAGGTTTAGGATAGCCCAAAGCTTATTTGAGGACCAAAGACTACACACATTGATATCCCCTTTCCTGAATGAATTCCATGGCAACCAAAGTGTGAAGCAAAGAAGGTGCAAGCAGGCCCAAGATGGCAACTGAAACACTTCATCTCAGGTGCTGTAAAACTCGAATCAAAACTGCCATAAAAACAACTTGTTGATGGATGAAAAAAGCAGTGAAAAGTGAACAAAGTTACAAAAATTGAAACATAGCTGAACAAAACCCAGAAAGCAGACCAGGGAGAGTGAAGGAGCCCATGCATGCCGCAGCGCAGCAGCCACCATTGAGTCATCCACTCGGAGTGGGGTCCTCTAGCACTGAGGCATCTAATGACCTCCTGCAACCCAGCAACCAGAAGCACAGTAAACAACTACAAAACCCTACACCCTGTTCAGGCAGCAAATCCCTGCACGATCGATAGTGACCAAAATGCCTGGGGGGAACAGCTTAAGCCTGCAGCAGGGACACTCCAGCTCACTCTCCCTCCAGAGCCAGAGTAGCACTCAATTGTAAGCCAGGAACTTGTCAGGAGGGGCCCCTGTGGGAAACAATAGAATCAGTTGCCCACCCTTCTAGCAGTTGAATAAGAGCAGAAGTGCAAGAGGAACCCAGAGCACACAGGGCATAGAGAACTTACAGGCCCCCTGGAAAATGCCCCACCTTTAAACTGCACACCTACCACCAGCAAAGGCAGAGAGAAAGATGCAGACAGGGCCTGTGGAAAGCCCAGGGTCTCAGGCTTACACTGGGTCCAGATTCAGTGATACATGCTGCCTACACAGACAAAGAGGAGCAAAGAGATAGGCCCTGTGGAGAGCTCAGAGACACAAGCTTGCAGCAGAGAGGCACCAGCGGAACTCAGTGCCTGCACGGACAGAGACATCAGTTCAGGGTCCTAACTACTGTGGACACACGAGGGGATCCAGGAAAGGATATCACCACTCTAGGACACTGAGAAAATAAGATTGCCTGAAACATCGGGGTCAAATGAGAATTGTGTGCAAATATGTTAACAACTTGTACTTAACAAAGATGTATGTTATATTGCACGAATTACTACAATAAAAATAAATTAAAAAAAAGAAAATCTAATATAGTAGACATTTAAAAAATGAATATATCCATGCAGATCCAAGAGGACTGCAGAGACCAAGTCAGCTCTGTACTTATATACTTGCAAGACTTTTGTTTTTGGTGTTGTTGTTGTTGTTTTACTCTGTTTATTTTTTTTTGTATTGCTTTGTTTTGTTTATATTTGTTTGTTTGTTTGGATGGTTGGGTTGGTTGCTGTGTTATTTTTTGCTCATTTGTCTACTCTCTTCTCTATCCCCTTAACAAGCCCCCCCATCTATATTTTTATCCTCAACAATTTTTTTCTCTTTCCTTCTTCCTTTTTTCTCTGTCTCATATCAAGACCATTTCATACCACTACACCTAAATACTCTACATTGACTACCAGAATCCCCCCACATATCCACTATCTCTGATCTCTAGCATATATCACCTTAACACACTCAAATTCTTATTCCACTGAATCATACCTTCTACTTTACCCTATTCTTGCAACCATCACTGTGGCTTCTCCTCTTCTCCCCCTCACCCAATCTTCACCACTGAACACAACACAACCTGCCCTTGTATATACCTACAGACACCTCTGAATCCCTACTGCAGAAATTGGACCAGAGAGGTGAACCACCAGAAAGGACTGCCAGACACCAAGAATAAACTCACCTCAGCTGATAGAAGGAATATCCCAACACATCCCACATAGAGGCCTAAACACACAGAGGCCACAAGCTATTCTACTCACACCTCTGAGACAAATCCCCATAATGGAAGCAACCTACGGACCCTAGAAATCAACACCTAAAACCCACCAATGGCACCACTGCAGTGGGCAGAAGCGCTAGAGTAATTGCAACTCAGTACAAGATATTATTCACAGAGAGAAAATAGAAATAAGAAATCTATAAATTGAGAGAAAGCTTGAAAAAGCAGCAAAGATATAAACTTAAGACCAGGGAAATAATGGGAATGAAAAATAGTAAAGAAACAATGAGCCACCACAATCCCACAATAAAAGAATTCACCAACACAGAATTGCAGAGATTACCCGAAGAACAATTCAGATCTTTAATTGTAGAAATGATACAATATTTCTGAAAAGAATGCATGGAGAGCTGTAAAGAAATAAAATAAAGGAACAAATAAACAAAAGAATCTGACACCCTGAACAGGAATCAAAGAGAAGCCGTGAAGGAAGTGAAAATGCAATTGAAGTGAAGGCATCGATACAAGCTACAAACAGTAGATTATACCACATGGAAAATAGAATATCACTCTTAGAAGATGACAAATCTAAAAATTAATGCATAGTACATAATTTAGAAAAAAAAATTGACAGCATAAATTTGACATCAACGAGTTGTGGGACAATTTTAAAAGAGATAACCCAAGAATAATATAATATAAGAGGGATTAGAAGTTGAAGCTAATGGAATCAACCATCTTTTCAAAGAAGTAATATAAAGGAATTTTCCAAACATAGAAAGAGTAGTCAACACACAGGTAAAGGAAACATATAGAACCCCCTCTAGACAAGATCAAAGAAAGGGTTCAACCATAAATCGGCTGAAAAACAAATCCAGAAAACAATTCCACTCACAATAGCACCACAAAAAATAAAATACTTAGAGAAAAACTAACCAAGGAGGTAAAAGATCTCTATAAGGAAAACTATAAAAAGTTGAAATAAAAGAAAACCTTAGAATGTGGAAAGATCTTCCATGCTCTTGGATAGGCAGAATAAATATCATCAAAATGGCCATTCTCCAAGAGTGATTTACATATTCAATGCAAATCCCATGAAATTACCAAGGTCACTCCTCACAGACATAGAAAAATCAGTCCTTAAATTCATTTGGAACAACAAAAATTCCAGAGTAGTTCTCAGCAACAAGAACCATGCAGAAGGCATCACAATACCTGACTTCAAACTCTACTACAAAGCCACAGTAATAAAAACAGCAGTTGCACAAAAACAGACACATAGACCAATGGAGCAGAATAGAAGATTCAAAAACAGACCCACGTGCTTACAGTCACAATTGATTTTTGACAAAGGAGCCAAAAACATACACTGGATAAAAGATAGCCTCTTCAACAAACAGTGTTGGCAAATCTGGTTAACCATATGCAGAAAAATTAAAATAGACCCCACTTTTTCACCCTGCTCAAGAGTCAATTGAAGATGGATCAAAGACCTGGAAATCAGGCCACAGACCTTGCAGCTACTTGAAGAGGGCATAGGACCAACACTTCAATGCATAGGCAAAGGTAAAAACTTTCTCAACAAGTCCCCAAAGGCACAAGCAACCCAAAGGAAGATGAATACATGGGATTGCATTAAACTGAAGAGCTTCTGTGCAGCAAAGGGAATTATCAAGAACCTCAACAGAGAGCCCACTGAATGGGAGAAAAATTTTGCCAGCTACTCCTCCAATAGACGGCTAATATCTAGAATATACAGAGAACTCAAGAAACTCACAGCCAAGAAAACAAATAACCCAATCAAAAAAAATGGGCAAATGATCTAAATAGACACTTCACAAAAGAAGAAATACAAATGGCCAATATATATATGAGGATTAGCAATCAGAGAGATGCAAATCAAAACTACCCTGAGATTTCACCTAACCCCAATTAGAATGGCAATCATCAAAAGCACAAGCAACAACAAATGCTGGTGAGGGTGTGGAGAAGTGGGAACCCTACTGTATTGTTGGTGGGATTGCAGATTAGTGTAACCACTTTGGAAAACAGTATGGAGGATCCTCAGATGAATGGAAATGAATCTACCATATGATCCAGCAATACCAAGTCTGGGTATCTACCCAAAAGAAGGGAAACCAAACTATGAAACCAATGCATGTGTATCTATGTTTATAGCTACACAAATCATAATTGCCAAACTAGGGAACCAGCTAAGATGTCCATTAACAGATGAATGGATTACAAAACTATGGGATAGGTACACAATGGAATTTTAGTTAGTCATAAAGAAGAACAAAATCATGTCATTTGCAGGGAAGCGGATGGAAGTGGAAAACATTATGTTAAGTGAGATTAGTCATTCACAAAAAGTAAAAAAAAAATGATGCTTTCCCTAACATGTGGAAGCTAGGGAGAAAGTGGGTCATAAGAGGGACTCTAGACAAAAAAGGAGAAGCCTTAGATGAACAAAGAAGGTGATTTAACTGAAGGTGATGTGAAGTGGAGGGAAATACCCTAATACACATGATGTAATTTCACAATCATATCAAAGTCAATCACTAAAATGAACTTGAAGGAAGGAGAAGGGAATGGGATGAGAATTGGGGAAGGGTGAAATGAGAGATGTGTGCACGTATGCCTTTACCAGCTTGTACCTAGCAAATATGTATGATTACAATGCACTCATAATAAAAAATAAAAATAACATGATACCACCCTATTCTGTCTCAGAAAAAAAAAAAAAAAGAATGTGCAAGCAGAAGTGAGGGTGGGGATGGGAATTTATGTATCAAAGCCCCTCCTTCATTGTATTCCTGTCTATATCAAGATAGTGTGAAGTACTAGAAGATTTTACGTAATTAAATTTTTTTAAATCATATATTATGATTAGTAGTGAAGGCTGTGCTTCTAGTGGGTGATTTTTGTGGCTTCAATCAGGGTAATGGTAGCCAGAGTGGAGACAGAAGATGGGAGAAAGGATGAGGAACACATTGAGAAGTTTCAATGGCTTTGTTTTTCTGTGTGTAAATTTGAGGCTATTGCTCTGATGTAGACCATGGGCAAGAGCTTGTGCACTGCTGGCATCCAGCATCCTGCTCAACAGAGCTAACAGGAAGTTCTCATTGTTTTCATGTGTCCCTTGTCCTTGACTTTGCCAAGGAATACCAATGGAATATCTTAACCACAGTTGACTGCTTCATTCAGGCTTGGAGCGGTTTGGTAAAGTCACAGGAAATTCTGTGAAGTCCCACTCAGATTCATCAAAAGTGCTGTCCTCAGGATCAGGCTGAGCTCTTGAGATTTCACTCATCATTCCCTACTTTGTGCATCCCTTGGCCTGCAACTTCTCCACCCCTTATTTTGCTCCAGTCATACTGTCTTGCTGTTGCTTAGACAAAAATAACAATTATCATTCCTTCTTGGTTCCTGCCACCACTTTCTCTTCCTCATCCTATTTTATTTTGCTTAATAGAATTCCTTCAAACTCGTTATAGTTTGGATCTAGAATGCCCCCAAATGGCTCAAATGTTGAAGGCTTATTGCCCAGTGTAGCCATGTTCACATTAGGAGATTTGGGGACGTCATTTGATCAAGAGGGCTCTGATTTCATCAATGGATTCATTCAAGCAGGGGTTCACAATTTGATGGCATCATTGGGAGGTGATAGAAATTGTAGGAGATTGGGCCTATTTGGAGAAAGTAGGTCACTGGAGGTGTGCCCTAGAAGGGTTTATCTTGTCCTTGGCCCCTTCCTTGTTCTCTCTCTACCTCTCAGCTGCCCTGAGGTGAACAGCTTAGCTCTACAACACCCTTCTGCCATGATGTTTTCCCTCATCTCTGATTCAACACAATGCAGTCACAGACCATGGACTGAAAACTTTAAAACTGTGAGTCAAAGTAAATTGTTCCTCTTCTAAGATGTTTTTCTCAGGGACTGTGTTCCAGAAACAGAGAACTAACACACTATTAATGTCGTACATGTTGATTTCCCCGTTTATTTTATGTTTCTCTGTTGGTCCCCTCAATCTCAGGCAGTGAAAGCTTACAGAAAAATACAGGAAAATATGTTTTCTTCTGAATCTTTGTAGAATGAGATAAGGAATAAAATGAAAGCAGGGAGAGAAGGAAAGCAGATAAAGGATTTTTTTCTTTCTTTTTTTTTGGCATAAAGAGTTTTGCTCTATATATTTAATTTGGTTCTAAACTAGGACTATTGTTTTCACAATTAATATATTTGTCTTCTGTATGAAATAAGAGAAGATAATCTCCTTTATCATATGTTGCTTATAATTTGTGATACCTCTGTTATTTAGGGCTATTTTTCCTTATTGAGATTGCAAGATTCTATTGTGCAGGGATAATGTCTCCATTATGTTCATTAGAAAATCATTAGAAAATCCGGGTACCCAATAACCATTTGTTTAATTGAACCAAAATTGTGATATTATTTACGAAACTCAAAGTAATTTTTGATAAACAAAGTGTTCTATACGTATACCATATTAAATGAGTTGACCATACTAATATGTAAAGACAAATAAAACACATTGATTATATTTATCAGGTAGAATGCTACACAAGTTAGTATATTCTTTCCATTGCTCAAAATAAACTCTTAAATTAGATAGTCACTAAAAAAAATAAATGATTTTAAAATGTTAAATTTCATGATGACTCAATAATGGAAATACTAGAATTTGAGTCCAGATTTGTGTAACTTCATTGCTTATTTATTGTTTTGTGTTTGTGTAACTCCAGCGTCCATGTTTTTAAATGCAAAAATATTTGATTTTGTTCTAGTTTGTCAATATAAATGTGAGTAAAGCAATTATTGCCTGAATAACCATATAAGCATTTGTGAAGTGCTATTACTTATGTCTTTTTGCTTATTTATGTATTTGTTTTTTATTTATTTATTTAGCCCCTCTGTTTAAGCTGCTTTATTTTCTAATAAGAATAGTTTTTCAACATAGTATGATAAAATTTATTTTAAAATAAGAGAAAAAGTGAAGTAGAAAGAAATTAAGTGTGACTATCAAAGACAGCTATAATAAAGTCATTATGCTATTATAATATACAGTTTGAGAAAGTAAGGTTAGCCAATAATTAATCTCGAATTCTTTTTTGCTACCGACAATATGAAGATAATACAGATCAGTTATAAATTCATCTTTTCACATGGACAAAACAAAACAAAATTATTAAATTATTTTTAATTTCACATAATTATTCCCACTACTGAGAACTGAAAATTCTATTTCATGTGCATTATTCTATGTGGCTGGTAGTAGCCACCCAATGGAGACATAGTAAATGGAATTGCTAAAATTATAAAAATAATTACTAGGTATGCATGAAGATTTCTTGGTGCTTGTCTGTAAAATCAAAGCCTTCAACATAGTTTATGGCCTCATGCTAAAATTTGATTTACTCAGTGCACTTATATTGTGATTGAAATTAATCTTTGCCCTCAATATTATTCTTGGCAGACTTAATTTGCAGATAAATTTAAGCAAAACTTAGAGAACACTTTTATTATTTGCAAGGCACTGGGCAAACACTGGAAGGGTAGGTCTGAATGCTGCCGTGTGTAGTTCACAAAAGAAATATAAATTGAGTGAAAGTATAATGATGGAGTGTATGCAAGATACAATGGTAGCCCAGAATACAAATAACATATTAAAATTGTCAGCCAAATTAGAAAAAGCATAGGGATTGCATCAATATCATAGTCAAAATCAGAACCAAATAAGTTTGCCTCCCATACCAATAATACTTCCCATTTTGAGCTGCAGTTAAATGTAAATTGCCCTTCCCCCCCCCCAAAAAAAAAACTTTATTCCTCAAGCAGGCAACAGAGATTGGTAGATAAGCATTATTTCTTAGGGTGATGGACAGGCTCTGGGCACTAACATGTCCCTCCAGTGATGGGTGACCTTCTGCCTTTAAATAGGCAATAGCTATCATTATTGGATAACCAATAGATGTTTTATACTACTTAAGAGAATATGTTATAAAACATTATACTTTTCTAGCTGTCTTGCTTTCTAGACACTCTACTTGATAGATTAATGAATTAATTTCCATATTGGGAAAGCCCACATGACAGGGAATGCTGTCAGCTCTAAGAAGTTGAGAATGACCTCTAGCTGAAAGCCCTCAAGAAACTTGGGCATTTAGTTCTACAGCTGCAAAGAAAATCAGTTTTGCCAAAAAAAAAAAAAAAAATTCTTCTCCACTCTAGCAGCTAGATGAGAATGCAACCTGGCTGAGGCCTTGATGTTGACTATTAAAGCCCTAATTACTGTGCTCAGTTAAGCGATACTCAGACTCTTGACTCACAGTAACTGTGAGTTAATTAATGTGTATTTATTTAAGTAAGTGTGTGTGTATGTGTGTGTGTGTGTGTGTGTGTGTGTGTAAGTGAAACTTGTTATCTGCATAAAAATCTCCATCTCAACTATGCTTCTATAACAGGAAAGTTAGACAATGGTTCATGGCAGCAACTCTCCATAAATAGCATGCATTGCTTTAGCTCACACTTCATTGATCAGAGTCATGTTTAACATCAAATGGTGAATAAATTCCATTGTGTGTGTATACTGCATTCTCTTTCGCCATCCATCTGTTTTGATAGGCACCTAAGTTAGTTCCATAATTTGGCTGTTATGAATTCTGCCACTGTGAATGTGAATATGCATGTGTCACTGTAGTATTCTAACTTTAATTCTTTTGGAAAGATATTGAGCAATGGTATAATAGGGCCATATGGTGGTTCTATGCCTAGTCTTTTGTGGAACCTCCACGCTGACCTCTGCAGTCATTGCACTGATTTACAATCTCACCAACAGTGTATGAGAGTTCCTATTTCCCCACTTTACCAGCATTTATTGTTTGTATTCTTGATGATTACCATTCTAACTGGGGTTAGATGAAATTTCAGTGTGGTTTTAATTTGCATTGCTCTGATTGCTAGTGATGGTGAACATTTTTTCATATATTTGCTGGTCATTTGTATTTTCTCTTTAGAGAATTTTACTCAGCCAAAGGGAAGAACAAAATTATATCATTAGCAGGAAAATGGATAGGACTAGAGAATGTCATGCTAAGTGAGATTAGCCATTCTCAGAAAATTAAAAGTCATATGTTGCCTTTCATAAGTGGAAACCAGAAACAAAATAGGAAATGAAAAGGACTTTGAAAAAATGAGGAGAATAATGGAAAGAAATTGTGGGAGAGAGTTAGTTGGGGAAGCAGAAGAAAAGAGGATAGAAGAAGGAAATAGTTCAAATAATGTTATGACGATAAAGCAAGGTATCACTACCAATCTCACTAACATGTACATGGAAGGAGGACGAGGAAAAGGAGTGAGATGCAGAGAGTAATACACCAAGCAATGTGTGCATGTGTGGATGTATCTCTTTGAATCTCACTATGATGTATAATTATAATGCACCAATAAAAGTATATAAAAAGATATTGTAGCCCAGCATAGTGGTGCAAAGCTATAATCCCAGTACTTGAGAGGTGGAGACAGGAAGGTCACACGTTTAAGGCCAGCCTCAGCAATTTAGCAAGACCCTGTTTCAAAATTTAAAAAGATAAACAAAAAAGGCTGAGGATGTAACTCAGAGGTAGAATACCCTGAGGTTCAATCCTCATTGCCAAATATAAAATAAAATAATAAAATAAATATATAAATAATGATACTGTAGTTTTAATAAATGTATAAACCACGTACCTAAGAGTAAAAGAATTAGAATATTTATAAATAGCAGCAATGATAGTCATGCATATCTTACACAGTGCACTATTCTAATATATTGGACACAAGGCAAACTGTAATGGAAAGAAAATTTAAAAATTAATGTAATAGTAGGAGAAATGCTTAGTAATAATAAATCTGAGCTTTTTTTTTTTTTTATGGTACTGGGGATTGAACTCAGTGGCATTCTACCTCCGAGCTATACTCCCAGCCCTATTTTTTTATTCTTTATTTTGAAACCGAGTCTCACTAAGTTGCGGAGTGCCTCACTAGGTAGCTGAGGCTGGTCGAGAACTGGGTCCTCCGGTCTCAGCCTCCCAAATGCTGGGCTTACAAGCGTGCGCCACCGCGGCCGGCTCTAAATCTGAGTTTTTTAATTGGCCACATTTCTTCACTGAATCTGTGATTTAAATTTTAAGATAGATATAATCAACTAACATCCTATCATGAGAGCACCATAAAAAATAAATATTTCTAAATATAATAAACACATTTTAAAATACCCATTTCATAGATAAATAGTAGGATGACACTACTCATTAGAATTCATCATTGTATTATCTCATCATTTTAGCAAACATATAAAATATGTTTTTCAGGAAAAGCAATCACAAATTTAGATCCTTGTTTTTTGTTGTTGTTGTTTTTTCCTTAGGTCTGTGTACCAAGGTATCATAAAATAAATTCTCTAAACAAATGAAATAAAATGCCTCTTTTCTAAAATAAAGTATGTTCTTGTTTCCTAGATACCAGCTAACTTGACCTTTCATTTCAATTTTTTTGGCCTGAGTTTTAGGAAACAAATCCAACCTGACAAGTGCATAGACCCTACATTTAGTCTCTCTCCAACTGAATCCAGACAGATGCTCAAACCTTCTCATTGTGGTTCTGCATTCTGTCTCAAGAAAGCCAAAATAACATCACACATCTACTTTTATATATCAGGCTCATATGCCTCATACTTACCCAACTCAAGAATAGATTTGAAACACCCAAAGTTTAGAGCATGGACATACTTTGATTTTCAAGATCAATATGATAAAATCAAAGGGAAAATGTCCTTCTTAAAAGAACTCAAGTGTATTCATAGAGAAGATGCGTAGGATGAAAATAGTTTGATGTTTCCTTTTACTCTTTTTAGTATAGTTTCAGTCTATTGAAAAAAATCAAAATCACCGACTTGTGTAGGTATTTGTAGTGAGAGTTCAAGGATGAATTTAATATAATCTGTACTTGTAAGAACTGTATAGAGCACAATGAGAGAAAAGTTTCACATAATGTTTCAACTTAAAAATATAGGTAAATGTAATGATAGACACTGTATCAGTTAATAAAGGGCTATCGATTTTGATATTTTGGCTCAAGCTTCATTTTAGTGCTAAAATAGAATATAACAAAATATCTAAAAATTAATTGGTTAAATAAGTGACATAAATTCTTAATGGAATATTTATTAGTCAATTAAAAGTATACTTATAGAGACCATAACAAATATTTGACACAAAGTATGACCTCAAACAGAAAAGACTAAATTCAAAACTGTATACTTAACTTTGATTAAAACAGTGTACATTAAATTCAGCGGCAGGGGGTGACATCTAATAAAAATCTGAGTCTCTTTGACTTTGTTGTGAAGATTTAAATCCCAGTTTAAAGATGAGAGAGAGAGAGAGAGAGAGAGAGAGAGAGAGAGAGAGAGAGAGAGAGAGAGAGAGATTTATTCTTGGTTTCAAGAGAGAATAGGCAGAAATGAACTTGATTTTTGTATGATACAGTCTCTGTAAATATTTAAAAATTTAGGTTTATTAGGCCAATGCTTCTTCAATTGGCTATGAAAGATTACCAATATTTCCTTCCAGCAGCCTTTCCCAGGAAATACAATGTCCATGTGTGTAAGACTGATCCTTACCCCACATGTGTTCCACAAAATGAAAATGCTCTGTATCATTCTGAATGCTGTACCAGTAAGTATCTACCTATATGTCACAGCAATGTCAGAGTGCTGGAAAAGTTTCTAAACTCTTAGTCCCAATTGTTGTATTTATCTTAATGTATTCATTAACCAAAAAAAAAAAAAGTGTATAATGTATATGGAGAAGCAGTTGGTTCAGGAACCACATTTTGAGTTGGACTGGTTAAATAAAAAGAGGAAAAAGGAAGGAAGAAATAGAGGGAGAGGAAGAGAGAGGAAAAGAGAAGGGAAGGGAAAAGAGGAAGGGAGAAAGAAAGGAGTTTCAAAAATGGCTGAGAATATGGTAAGCTTAGAAAAGTACATCATTAATGGAAACTGAAATATTCTATTAAAATAAGCAGTTTAATAAATAACCATCAATTCAATTATTTATTAAATACTTTGGGAGCTTAAGATTGTTATTTATATAGATATAATTTTCTTGACTACCCACAAAACCCTTCTTAATAGCCAAAATAAATAAATAATTATAGCAATTGTACTTTTAATATTATTTCTAATTGAAATTAAAAGGTCTTTGCTCATAAACTTACAACATGTTTTAAGCAAAATTCTGGGCTCTTTTTGCAAGGGCAAATGAAAATAAACTGTGTTCAGGATTGCTCGCCAATAATTTTTATTTGCCTAGAAAAGAGATACAAATAAGTAGATTAATATCTTAATACCATTCAATGATTTTATTTTGAAGATGGATTTGTGCGATTTTATGGGGGGAATAAAATGAGGACATTCAATTTGGCATATGTTTATGTATTTCCTTTTTATGAGATTTTGCTAACCTTTAAGTAACCTGTATATTGATGGAAAGTTATTTTTTCCTATGCTGCCAGCACTGGATGCCCTTATTTGAATGTGAGGTATTTAAGTTTAAGGTCAATTATTTGCACTTCCACTTCAATTAAGAGGACATGGCCTCATAGTTTAATTTACAACGGCTAGTTAAACTCCCTAGAAAATACTTCAGAGTTCCTAAATAGCAATTAGTCATTAAAAAAAAAAAAGAGGCAGCAAAGTTCAAATAACTATCAGATTAGACCACACATCACCCATATTATTCTATTAACTCATTAGCAAGTAGTTAAGAAGAAGTAATGATGGTGTTTTCTAAACTGTACAAGCACTGGAAGAAAAAAATGTAAGAATTAGGTTAAACACACTTTATGTTGACAAGTAAACTAAAAATGGAAATGATCCCCTGAATAACTTCATATACCATTTAGGAGAAAGGATGCTTTCCATCTGTTGATTTTGATTTAATATTGTGTATGTATATATTTTTATTTTTTCCATCTTGAAGATTTTCTAGTTTAAGTTACTGGTTTTTCAAAGGAAAAAGGGAAGAGTATTATAAATAAAACTACCATTTGGTTGGCACCTCTCAGGCACTACATATTGGACTAACTACCTTCATCTGCATAAGACTGAGCAGTTAATTCCTTTAAAAAGTTATACATACTATACTTTATGTTAAAATACATATGTGTGTCAAAATCTTCATATAAGACAAGTATAGGAAATAGTAGACAATATTTGAGATCCCCTCCATATCATACATCTATTTTACCTGCATTGTAAGGTTTTCTTTGGTTTTAAATGGGAGGACACTCTCCAAGACACATTCTATAGTGTAGTAATACGGGTGCTTCAATAGCACTGGCCAAAATATCTGTATAATGATCCATGAAAATATTAAAGCAGGGATGAATGAGTAAATGTGACTTCCTCAGTCTCATTTATAGAAAGATTTTCTTCAGAGTTTGGAAATAGAAATAAATACTAGTTTTTCATCTCTTTTCTGAACACAGAATTCTTTCCTCTGGAACCATTCAACTGCTTTTGTGGGGATTATACCTCAAAGTGCATAAATCATGAAGCTCCCTTCCCTGACATTGAAAACTTTTATTGATTTAAGGGTTTGCTTTAGGGGGAAATGTCACAATGTCAAGGCAATTGTGGGTTTTATGTGAAAAGTGCTTATTTACTTTGCTTTTTGGGAAACAATGCCATGTTGCTATGACAACTGTCATATGACTGTTTCTTTTTGCTATATACATACACACACATATATACATGAGCATAGTCTGTTGTATGCATTTTCACATATATGAAGCCTACTCAAAAGGTTTTGTATATCTAGTCAAAATTATCTCTAGTCAAAGATTACTCACACAAATAACTAGAATAGAAAATCATGGAACAAGAATTGTTTTTGTTTTTTGTACTAGATATGAATTAAATCTACAAGAAACACAACTCAATTCTCTTAATCTGAGTACTAACCACCAATGGAATCACAAGTGCTGTGTTTGTATCACAATGAGCCTCACTATCATGTATAATTGCAATGCACCAATAAAAGTATATTTAAAAATACAAGGGTTTATAAAATAAATGTTGAACTATGTAACCTAATACATTTAAAATCCACATTGACTTTGAAATCCTACCTGAAATATGACTGGAGTGTTGAACTTTTCATTTTGGAAAAAAAAAATGAAGTTTATAATCATTAAAGAATTTTAAGGGGTCTTCAAAAGTTATTTTAATTTTTAATTTGATTTGTAACACGCTGGTACAAATGTGCACATCCTGTACTACTTAAATTTTTCTATGTCCTCAAACTACCTGTAGTCTTACTAATGCATAATTTATTGGCTAATTTGTCTTTCTACTAAAATAAGTGGAAATGAAAAGGAAATTCTCCAAATTAAAGGAAAGACCCAATATTACTTGTCAAAAAGAAAAAGTAACTTCAAAAGTACTTGCATAACTTTCTCCATGTAACTGCCATAAAAGATTATCTTTAGTGAAACAAGTGGATTTTTAACATATTGGAAAACATAGCCATCTTCATAATAGCATCCTCATCAAGTGTCTATTTAATCATTACCTCCACCAATATTCTACTCATCCTTTACAAGAAATATTATTCCCCAAATAAAATAGTCTACTTAACATAAATACAATATACTTCATATCTCAAATTAGAAGTTATGGTATCTGTCATCAAAGTCTTCTTCCAAGTAAATATCCTTTTCAATAACAGTTTTTTTCTGATTTTTCTATTTGTGTGTGTATATGTGCATGTATTTTTATAAAAGTTTCTGTTATGGCGTGGTAGCTTCTAAGAATAAAAAAAGTATTAAGTAGCAATCTGTGCCCTCAAAGCATTTATATCTTCCTGAAGATAAAGGCAAACCATTTTTATGAATATAAGTAGAGTGTAAAGTAGGAAAAAAACACACATGCACACATATTTGGCTTGTGGTTTAATTTTTTTGTTTGTTTGTTAGCTCTGAGCTACATTCCCTGCCTTTTTAATTTATTTTTAATTAGGTTTAAAACAGTATCTTGCTAGATTTCTGTGAGTCTTACTATGGTGCTAAGGCTGTCTTCAAACCAGCAATCCTCCTGTCTCAGCCCCCCAAGTACTAGGATTATAGGTGTGTGCCACCATGCCCAGTTGTGATTCAATTCTTGAAATAGAAAGTGGAGACAGCGTTTGCCAAGTGAACAAGTGGATTGATTTTCCCAGAAGACAAGCACATATATACAGGTGCAGAGGCAGGAGTGAACCTAGTCTATGAAGGATGATGAATGGTTGGAATGCCAGATGGGAGTCTAGCAAGATTGGAAGTCTTTGTAGATGGTGAGGTTCATCAGAGAGGAAGGAAGAAAAGTAGCAAAACCGTTGTCACTTAGGTAATATATTCAGATGTTATCTTGCAGGCAATGTGGAGTCACTGATAGCTATAAAGTAGAGGGACATGATTCATTTTGTGTGTCAGATAGAGCAATTTGGCACAAATTAAAAGAGACTAAGATAAATACTTCTGCCTGGAATTAAATAATGTGTTCAATTGGCATTGTGGAAAGAAGGGACTGGGTGGCAATAAGAAGATAGAAATGAGAAGGTTTGGTCACTGGTTAGACTCATAGGTAAGGTAATATGAAAATCCAGATTTGCTGATATACTTTAAAATGGGGTAACTAGAATAGGAAGGAGAAAAATGAAGAAGATGCATCTGTGTGAAGACATGCTAATTTTACATATTCTTGGTGATATATACTAGATACAGATATTTAATCTTCACAAGAAATGTCAGACCTACAAATCTAATTTAGGATACAAACATTTGGATATTAATGGAAGACTTGGTGTATCAGTTTGAGCAGAATATTTAGGTAACACAGATGGAAAAAGGAAAATACTCTAAAGATACATCAAGAAGTGAATTCTAGCAACATGGTTTACTACTGAAACTACTGATCACTTTTTGTTTTTCAAATAGAAGTAAGGGTTTATGGATAATTCAAATAAAGTGAAGACTAAAAGATCTCCACAAAATCTTATGTTAGATATCTCTCTGGTAACTAATGGGGCAGATTTAGAAGAACAGCAGAATTGCTAAACACAGATGGAAAAAATGAAACTTAAAGGCTCCTTCTAAGCACTTGTCTGAAGTTTAAAAGCAGAATAGAGGGTTGATGGTTGGAAAATTATCACTACTGATATTAAATGTGACTCTCTATAAAGTGCTTTGTCCAAAAGACAATATAATATTCCTCCTGTGCTGGTTATGAAGAACAGACTTCAGGAAAGAAGCATCCCTTCTGTCTCCATACATAATGCATCTTGTTTCTTTCCTTCAATCCCTGATCCTGTAGCTTGAGTACAACTACCTTTAAAGTCTCAAAGCTACTGAAAATAAATTGGGAGATGGAACATGAAGCTTTTTAACTTTAATTGTTATTATTCCAAAAATTGTTTTAGCATGTGAGCCTTTCTTTTCACCTGCCAACCCTGCCAACTAATGGTCTGGGAGGTTTCTTTTAAAAAACAAAACTTGTTCATCTACATAAGCAATAAATGTACCTATACAAACAGCAATTTGGCAGCAAGTGTTGACAAAATGCTACTTAATTATTTATCCTCTTACTTTATGTTTATTTTAATATATTTCTGTTTCTAAAAGGAACCATTTCCCATTCTAATAGTACTTCTCTGAACTTTAACCCTCTGACTAAGCATAAGTAAATGGCTAATGTATAATCTACGGTTTGAAAGTCACAAACTAATTTGGCAGCCATGTTCTTTTGTTTGTTTGTTTTTGTTTTTTGTTTTTTTGCAGTGCTGGAGATGGAACCTGGGGGCATTCTACCTCCGAGCTACAACCTCTGCCCTATTTTTTAATTCTTTATTTTGAAACAGGGTCTCACTTCCCTAAGTTGAGGAGGGCCTCACTAAGCAGTTGAGGCTGGCCAAGAACCTGGATCCTCCAGACTCAGCCTCCCAAATGTTGGGATTACAAGTGTGAGCCACCAAACCCGGCATGGCAGCCATGTTTTGATGTTCATTTGCTAGCTTTTGTTTGTTGATGGAATTTTGGATCTTCTGGTACTGGTATTCTATGCTGAACATTTGTTACAAAAGAGAATATGGAGAGTCTATAAATATCAGACCCTATGAAACATGAGTAGATTTTCACATCTGTTTATTTCTTTTAATATCCTATGTGTTATACTATTATAATTGACCTATTATAACTGAAGAGCCCAAGTTGTAAAAAGAGTAATTCATTTGTTACTGGCCAATTAGATGGGTTGGGATTAGAGAGAACTGACTTTAAAGTATATATTCCTAAGAGTGATTCTCATGTATTCAACCTGATAGTTGCTGAAAAGTTGCTCAATAGATGCTAATTTCCAGAATAACTGATTTACTCGATCACGGTCATTTTTTGCTCATTTTTAGCCTCATAAGAAAGTCAATTGGCTTAGACGGCTAACTGATACTTTATCGAGTTCTGAACATTATTACAAAATCATTTAGAAGCTGTAGCTACAAAGAAATCTTTGTTAAATGGGTTTCCCACTTGTCAGAAATGACTTTGGATACAGTACACAGTTTTTATGTTTTTCAAAAGTCTTTTACATTATATAAATTCATTTTCACATCTACAAAGTATGCTAGACAGCACTTTCTAAAACGAATATTACATATGACTGCTTGTTAAAACCACTTGTCCTTCAGTTTTCTACCTCCCTCTAAGAAAACTGTAGACCTGTAGGAATAACTGCCTGTTGAATTATATGGATATAGAATTTTACACTAATCCTGCTATTCTTACCCCACGCGATATTTCTATGCAGTACACTGTACCTGTATATTATTCTTACAATGCAAAATCCTATTAAAGTCAATGGTGCATGTATCCATTTCATTTCAATGTGACTTTGTATAATAAAAATAAAATATAGTGAGGAGAATACATAATGAGCCGTCTGCCAAAACTGTTCCAAGTACAATTAAATAACTGAGGAAGTGAGAAATTACCTTACTACAAAGGATGTATCCAGAAATAGATTACTGTTAATTCAGGGTATGCCCCAAATTATACACAATGGCTGAAGAGTTCCTTAGCCCACAAAGCATCAAAATAATCACGGAGATGATTAATAATGTTCCCCTTCCTGGAACAAAAATGTCAAAACACACTATTCATTTTTCTTTTAGTGTCTCGACAATTATGGTGCACCCCTATGTGACAAGAACTATGGAATATGTGTCATGAGCTGTGTTTAAGTTTTTAAAATGAAATATGTTCTCCTTTACATTGTGAAAATATGCAGTTTTTAACCATTTTGCTAATGATTTCAGAATATTTTTCCATTAGTCCCAACTGTAGTTTTCCTCTGATCACATGTAAGACAAACTATTTTATTTATTTATTTATTTATTTATTTATTTATTTATTTATTTATTTATTTATTTATTTTTGTGGTGCTGGACTTTAAAGCCAGGGGTATTTTATCTCTAGCCCTATTTTATTTTTTATTGTGAAGCAATAGTTTCACAATAAAAAGTTCACTACGTTGTGAGAGGACCAAGCTGAGTTGCTGAGGCTGTCCTCAACCTGTGATCCTCCTGTCTCAGCCTTGTAAGTACTAAGATTACAGGCATGTACCACCACACCTGGATAGGAAAAATATTTTAATGATGAATTTTTATTTTTTCAAGACTCTCAGCTATTTCTAATGAATAAATTTAATAAAAAGAGATATGGAGTAGAAGAGCAAGGGATATAATTTAGTATGTAAACAAATAGATAATTTATAAATTAGACACCTTATAATAAAATACTAAAATATATCATGTGTTGAGCCACTTAATTTTCAAATACAGTTTATTACTCCTTTATTTATTAAAAAGAATGCTATCAAAGTACAGGTAGGTATCCTACACTATGATATTCCATTAAGAAAATAAATTTGTGTGTGTGTGTGTGTGTGTGTGTGTGTGTGTGTGTGTGTGTGGCACTGGGGATTGAACCCAGGGGTATTCTAACTCCAAGCTACACACCCAGTTCTATTTTTTTTTCTTTATTTTGAAACAGGGTCTCAGTAAGTTGCAGAGAGCCTCACTAATGAACTAAGGCTGACCATGAACCCCGATCCTCCAGTCTCAACCTCC